>SKCR01031162.1:0-117356 GCA_019454045.1 Zanthoxylum bungeanum
GGAAAAGTTTCTTTGATTGACATTCTTTTGTCCAGCTGTTTCTCCATTCTGAGCCTCGATAGATGATCTGCCCCTGATTATTTGTCCCTTTCCTATCTCGAATCTCCACGTCAAATTCTTACAGAAGAAGTATCCAACGGATCAATCTGGGTTTTGGCATCTTTCTTCTGATCATATATTTGATTGCTGAATGATCTGTGTAGACCCCCATTTTTGGACCCAGCAGATAGGAGCAGAATTTGTCAAAAGCGTACACACTGCAAGCAACTCCTTTTCAATGGTTGGTGTAGTTGAGTTGAGCTTCATTCAGAATTCTGCTGGAGTAGTAAATGGTGTGGAAAATATTTGCTTTACGTTGTCCCAAAACTGCACCTACAGAAAAATCACTAGCATCTCACATCACTTCAAATAGGAAGGTTCAGTCTGGTGCTACTATGATGGGAGCAGAAACCAGCTTCTGTTTTAAGATCTCGAAAGCTTCATGGCATTCTTTGGTAAAGTTGAAAGTCACATCATTTTCCAGAAGATTGCAAAGAGGTTTTGCAATTTTAGAAAAGTCTTTGATAAATCTCCTGTAAAAACCTGCATGTCCAAGAAAACTTCGAATCCCCTTGATAGATGTTGGTGGAGGTAGTTTTTCAATTGTTTCAATCTTTCCTTTGTCTACCTCGATTCCATTTTGTGAGATCTGGTGTCCAAGAACAATGCCTTCTTGTACCATGAAATGATATTTCTCCCAGTTGAGTACCAGGTTTGTATCTTCGCACCTTTGTAACACATGTTCCCAGATTTTGCAAGCAATGTCAAAAGAATCTCCAAACACAGAAAAGTCATCCATGAATACCTCCATACTCTGCTCCAAGCATGTCTGAGAATATGTCATCATGCAACGCTGAAAAGTGGCGGTGGCATTACATAATCCAAATGGCATCCTGCGGAAAGCAAAAGTACCAAAGGGACATGTAATGTGTTTTCTTCTAGTCTTTTGGGGTGATGGAAATCTGATTGTACCCTGAATATTCGTCCAAGAAAGCAATAGAATTCATGTCCCGGCCAATTTGTCTAACATTTGGTCAATGAATGGTAGCAGAAAATGGTATTTTCTCGTGGCTTTGTTCAGCTTCCTGTAGTCCATGCATACTCTTCATCCAGTCACCGTTCTTGTCGGAATCAATTCGTTCTTTTCATTAGTGATCACAGTAATTCCTCCTTTCTTGGCTTTCACACACTACATAGGACTCACCCAAACACTACTGTCTGAGATGGGGTAAATGATGCCAGCATCCAACCATTTGATGATTTCTTTCTTCACGATTCCTTCATGATTGGATTGAGTCTCCATTGATGTTCCACTGTGGGTTTGTACTCATCGTTCATCAGGATCTTGTGCATGCAAATGATGGACTAATGCCTCGAATGTCTGCTATAAGTCCAACCAATGGCTTTCTTGTGCTCTCGTAACACTCTCATCAACTTTTCTTCCTTGCTCCAATGTTAGTGAAGAAGAAATAATAACAGGTAATTCAAAAGAGTTTCCAAAAATGCATACCTGAGATGGCTTGGAAGTAACTTCAGCTCCAACTGTGGTGGTTCTTCAATCGAAGGCTTGATTCGATCTTTCTTTGGCAATTCCAAGCTTTCAACTGGTGGTGTTGCTTTGAATCAGAATGGTTTGTCAAGGTAGTTGATACATTCCAGGATTTCAGCATCTAGCTCACTGTCAGTCATGTTGGTGATGCAAGCTTCAAATGTATCTGTGGGGTTTGGCTCATTATTTTGAACGATAATATCAACAACATCAACTCTGAAGCATTCTTCTTCCTTTTCATCGCTCGAGAATTTCATGGCTTTGAAAACATTAAAGGTCACTTCTTGGTCCTGCACTTTCATGGTCTGTTCTCCTTTTTGCACATCAATCACAGTTTTACATGTAGCCAAGAATGGTCTCCCAAGTATGATAGGTATTTCTTTGTCTTCTTCCATGTCAAGGATGATGAAATCTGCTGGGAGAATTAGTTTGTCTACTTTCACCAGCACATCTTCAACAACACCTCTTGGAAATGCAATTGTTCGGTCAGCAAGTTGCAATGAAACTGAGGTAGGCATTGCTTCTCCAATCTGCAGTTTCCTGTAAATAGAAAAAGGCATCAAGTTAACACTAGCACCTAAATCACATAAAGCCTTACCGATATAATGTTCTCCAATGGTGCATGGAACTATGAAACTGCCAGGATCTTTCAACTTCGGGGGAAGTTTCCTCTGAATGATGGCGCTGCATTCCTCCATTAATGCTACTGTTCCGTAGTCTCCCAATCTTCATTTTCGTGAAAGAATGTCTTTCATGAATTTTACATAGCTGGGCATTTCTTCCAAGGCTTCTGCAAATGGAATGTTGATGTGCAGCTTTTTGAAAACCTCCAGGAATCGAGCAAACGACTTGTCCAATTGTTTTTCTGAAGACGCTGAGGAAAAGGTGGAGGTGGAATGATTCTTTCTGGTTCTTTTTCCTTTGCTTATTTTTCCTCCATCTGTTTCTCAGCTTCTTTTGGAACTTATTCTTGGGACATCTTGATTCCAACATCTTTGTTGATTTCAGTACTGCTTTTCAAAGTAATGGCTTGACATTGCTCCTTCCCTCGGTTCCTTGGATTGGGTTCTGTGTTGCTGGGAAGATTTCCTGGTGGTCTGTAACTCTGAGCATTGGCCAGTTGTCCGATTTGATTCTCCAGTGCTTTGATGGAAGCTGATTGGCTCTGAAAGATAGCATCGTACTTTTTTAACTGAGCCAGCACTTCTGCTATTCCTGGTTCATTTGCCTGCTCCGGCCTTTGTTCTGTTGCTGGAATCCAGGTGGTGGATAGTTCCGCTGTTGGCCTGAATTGTTGCTCCATGAAAAATTAGGATGAGTCCTCCACCCTGGGTTGTAGGTGTTGGAATAAGGATTGTTTCCCTGTCTGTTGAAATTGTTGACAAAATTCACCGTTTCTTCAAGTTGGTTTGATTCTGGTGCTCCTCCATATGGTGAACTTGTGGATCCAGTGGTAAGAGTCTCCATGAATTTGCATATTTGGTCTAGCTTGGTGTTGACTACTGTATTGGCTCCACTTTCATAAATTCATGCAATTCTTTGGATCATGCTCCTTTCTGTTGGCCACAAAGAATTGTTGTTGGCCATTTCTTCGATTAGGTCACAGGCTTGATCTTCTCCTTTTGCCATCAGGGCACCTCCAGCAGAAGCATCGATTGTGGTTCTCATTATTCCAGAAAGTCCATTATAAAAAGTTTGGACTTGAAGCCATTTTGGAATCTCATGGTGAGGACATTTCCGGAGCAAATCTTTGTACCTTTCCCAAGCTTCGTAGAGAGTTTCTGAGTCTTGTTGCACAAAGGATGTGATGTCATTCCTCAGCTTTCCAGTTCTGGCTGGTGGAAAGTATTTTGCAAGAAATTTGGTGGCTAAAGTGTTCCAAGTTGTGATGGAACCTGCTGGTAGTGAATGTAGCCAAGCTTTAGCTCTGTCCTTCAAAGAGTATGGGAAAACACGCAGTCTCATTGCTTCTTCAGCTTCTCGGTTGTAATTGAAAGTGCCACAAACTTCCAGGAAGTTGCTGATGTGGGTATTAGGGTCTTCAGTTGCATTTCCTCCAAACTGCATTGATTGCTGAATCATCTGGATACATGTTTTGATGTCACCTGCATTTGCTGGTAAGGGAGGAAGTACAATACAAGAAATGAGTTTGTCAACCACCGGAATAGTTCTGTCTCGAATGGGAATTGGTGGTGCAACGTTCAAAGGTTCAGGTTCCATGTTGACTAAAGCTTCTTGGGCTTCTCGTCTTTCCCTTCTCAACTGTCTGATGGTTCTTTCAATTTCCGGGTCAAGCGGTCGGAGTTCAAAGCTTCTGGTTCGTCTCATGAAGTTTCTGAGAACCTGAAACACAAGAAAACAAAAACAATAAGTAAAAAGAAAATTAGATACAAGTAAAGGTATCTAACCCCTAACTAATAGTAAAAGATAAATAAGTCCCCGGAAACGGCGCCAAAAACTTGACCGGCGTAAACCCACACGTATAACGCAAGCGTACGTATCTTTCAAGTAGTATAAAAAGTATCGATCCCACGAGGACTTAATACCTAAGCTATTAATTTTATGAGGTCAAATGATTACTAGTATCTAACAGGTTGTTTGATTGATTTGAAATGGCGAAGATTCTAAATTTAAAGACAAGTAAATAAAATTGTTCGAAAGTAAGTTTTAAGAAAATTCAATATTAAAAACTATCTAGGGTTGTGATTTCTTTGCAATATCATTTTAAAGATGAAGTGGTTATCTTATAGTTGGGTAAAACATTGATTTATTAACCTGGAACACTAAATAATGTAAAAGCATCTTCCTATGGTCAATTACAAATACCTAGTATAATCCAATTGAACCATATGTCTATGTCAACCAAATTACCTAGATTCATTAAGATTAAGTTCCAATTATAGCTACCCCCGCCCGACAGGTATATTCCTATCCTGTAAGGAAATCTATTAAAGGGTTATCTATCCTCAAGGCAGATCGTGGGCTATTGAGTCTGAGGTCTTAAACTTAAAATCCCTATGTCTAGTTCATTTTAAGTTTACCTAGTCAATTTAATTAATGGCCAGTTAATTAAAAATATTAAGATTAAGACTCAATAAATAAATCTTTATTTTACCCAAACTATAATCTAACCCCTTATAAATCGGTGATATTGAAATTCATCACAACCCTAGATACTAACTTAGTTACGACACATAGCTAGGGCTGGTAATATAAAAGACATAAAATGCTGAAAAGTAATTGCGGTAAGGTAAATACTGAAAAGTAAAAATAAAATAAAATGCTAAGGCAAAAGGAATTAACTTCTACTATTTACTATTTAGATATCTCCCTTAATATAATATATTAACTTGTGATGATAATACCAACCAGCCATATAGGCGGTAACCTGATTAAGTCAAATTAAGTCCAACCAGCCATATAGGCGGAATTAAAATAACCAGCCATAAAGGCAGAACCAAAATTAAATTACCAACCGACCAATCTGGCGGTATCCTTGCTTAGTCAGGTTTAACCAGTTTAAATTAAATAACCAACCGACCAATATAGCGGTATCCTTTTTAAGTCAAATCTTAAATAGTGAATATATTATTTTTAAGGGAGATTAATCTAAATAGCAATAGTAAAAGAATTACCTTTCACCTTAGCTGGGGAAGTTACCTCTTCATGGTGAATAGTAAAAACTGTAAAAAGTAAAGAAAGTAAATTACTATTATTACAGAACGTAATTAAAAATTACAAAACTAAATTAAAAGAAACTTAGAGAGAGAATAACTCCATATTTACATCAAATAAATGGGAAGGAATGGTACAACAAAATCTGAAATTTCGAGCTCAATTTATAGGAGCGGATAGGCCTCGGGTGTCGCGACGCTGGAACAGTGATTCGTGGCATGCTCTCGGCTTGACACGTAGCGATTCGGATAAGAGGCGGCTGAGAGCTCAATTATGATGCTGACGTGGCGATGACGTGTCGACACGTTGCGAAAGTGAATGTCGGCACCGTAGGGTTGCGACACGTGGCGACACGTGGCATGCTGTGATTGGTTGATGATGACGTGGCACTTTGACTTGGTCAACGGATGACGTGGGTGATGACGTGGCATGACACATGGCAAAGTTGACCTTTGACTTGCTGACATGGCTGATGACGTGGTGACACGTAGGATGACACGTGGCACACGTGGTAATGGTGATTGTCGGCACCGTAGGATGATGACACATGTCACAGCACACGTTAGCAGCTCTGGTGTACGTTAGGCGTCGCGACGCCAGAGGCTTGCGCGTCGCGACGCGCCAAAATTATCGAAATGCCCTTTTTGCCAATTTTTCCTGTTTTGCTCCAAATCACCTCCAGAATGACCTGAAACTTTATTTATCTACAAAATAACACAAAACACATCAAAATATTCACAAGACTCAAGAAACTATACAAAATATTAGGTTAAATGAGTGGGAAATAGTGATATAAATACCACTCATCATGACAGCCATCAATATCCATCCTCTCGAGCTCGTCCTACAGAAATACATGTAAAACAAAGAAACTGGGAGTGGGGGGTTAGATCATTTGAACGATCTAAGTGAGTAGACAATTTAAAAGTAGTACTAAAAGTGCTTTTGAAAATCCAAGGTTCTCAAATTATATTCATCTCAAATCATCTAACCTGAAATCTTTTCTATTAATTGATACAACTTTTTTCTTGGAAAATATTTTCTGAAAACTGCTTTTGAAGATCTGATTCTGAAAACCTATATCTGAAAGATATGTTCTGAAAACTATTTCTGAAATAACTGTTTCTGAAAAATTTCTCTGAAGACTGTGTCTAAAAAACCTGACGCACGGGGCGTTACGTATCGCTATCTCCATATGGACCTAACTAGAGCCAAGAGGGCAAATACATGACATTGGGGCGTTACGTATCGCAATCCCCCAAAAGTATGCCATTACCTGTCCCTGAAACTAATGGTCTTGGGCCGTTACGTATCGCCGTCCCCCAAGCCACTAAAATAGAACTATGGGTGCAGATATATGCTACCCTCCAAACTTTGAATCTAGGATCTAGGGGCATTTATCATCCATAGTCCTGAACTAGGATCTGGGAGCATTACGTATCGTCGTCTCTGACCGGCGTAAAAACACACGTATAACACAAGCGCGCGTATCGTTCAAGTAGTATAAAAATACCGATCCCACGAGGACTTAATATCTAAACTATTAATTTTAAGAGGTCAAATGATTACTAGTATCTTACAGGTTGTTTGATTGATTTGAAATGGCGACGATTCTAAATTTAAAGACAAGTAAATAAAATTGTTCGAAAGTAAGTTTTAAGAAAATTCAATGTTAAAAACTATCTAGGGTTGTGATTTCTTTGCATTATCATTTTAAAGATGAAGTGGTTATCTTATAGTTGGGTAAAACATTGATTTATTAACCTGGAACACTAAATTATGTAAAAGCCTCTTTCGATGGTCAATTACAAATACCTAGTATAATCCAATTGAACCATATGTCTATGTCAACCAAATTACCTAGATTCATTAAGTTTAAGTTCCAATTATGGCTACCCCCGCCCGACAAGTATATGTCTATCCTGTAAGGAAATCTATTAAAGGGTTATCTATCCTCAAGGAAGATCGTGGGCTATTGAGTCTAAGGTCTTAAACTTAAAATCCCTATGTCTAGTTCATTTTAAGTTTCCCAGTTCAATTTTATTAATGGCCAGTTAATGAAAAAGCATTAAGATTAAGACTCAATAAATAAATCTTTATATCACCCAAACTATAATCTAACCTCTTATAAACCGGTGATATTAAAAGTCATCACAACCCGAGATAACTAATTTAGTTACAACACATAACTAGGGCTAGTAAAAACTTGAAAATAAAAGACATAAAGTAAAAATGCGGTAAAGTAAATACTGAAAAGTAAATTACAATAAAATAAAATGCTAAGGTAAAAGGAATTACTTTTACTACTACTAATTTAGATATCTCCCATAATATAATATATAAACTTGTGATAACATTACCAACCAGCCATATAGGCTGTATCCTGATTAAGTCAAATTAAGTCCAACCAGCCATTAAGGCCGTAAAAAGATTTGTCCATGAACCTGCCATATAGGCTGTAAGAAAGTTTAATTACCAACCGATCAATCTGGCGGTATCCTTGATTAGTCAGGTTTAAACCAGATTAAAATGAATTACCAACCGACCAATCTAGCGATATCCTTTTTAAGTCAATATTTTAAATAGTGAATATATTATATTTAAGGGAGATTAATCTAAATAGTAAAAGAATTACCTTTCACCCTAGCTAGGGAAGTTACCTCCTCATGGTGAATAGTGAAAATTGTAAAAAGTAAAAAAAATAAACTACTATTATTACAAAACGTAATTAAAATTAATTACAAAACTAAAAACTAAAAACTAAAAGAAACTAGAGAGAGAAACTCCATCTTTACATCAAAGAGATGAGAGAGAGTGGTACAACTGAAACTGGAATTCCGCGCTCTATTTATAGGGGTCAGTAGGGGTCGCGCGTCGCGATGCCCAGCTCGCGTTGCAACGCGAGTTTTGTCGACGTGGCACGCTCTGGTTCGTCAGTTGCAGATTCTGGATAAAGTGATAATGTGACACGTGGCAAGGTGGTTGTGACTCAATTATTATGACACGTGGTGGCTTCTGATTGGTCGGCTAGATTCTTATCCGCCACGTGTCAGATAGGGATAAGAGAGCCAATAATTGGCGGTGACGTGGCGACATGTGGCAAAGTGACTGTCGGCACCATAGAATTGTGACACGTGGCACTTCCTGATTGGCTAATGATGACATGGCGGTGAGGTGGCGTGTTGACTCGGTCAACTGATGATGTGGCTGACAGGTGGAGTGACACGTGGCGACACTTGCCGATGGTGACTGTTGGCACCGTAGGATGATGACACGTGGCACGGTGCATGTTAGCAGATCGATTGTGATGGTGTCACGTGGCACGACGCACGTTAGCAAAGTCAAATTTTTCTCAGATTCTGATTTGTGGACCCGGCGCATGTTAGCACTGTTCGGCGCATGTTAGGCGTCGCGACTCTAAAGGCTAAATAACCAAAATGCCCTTTTTTGCCAATTTTCACTGTTTTGCTCCAAATCACCTCCAGAATGTCCTGAAACTTTATTTATCTACAAAATAACACAAAACACATCAAAATATTCACAAAAATCAAGAAACTATACAAAATATTAGGTTAAATGAGTGGGAAATAGTGATAGATTTACCATTCATCAGTCTCCATAGTCCTCTACATGTTCACATGTGATCTCCATCAGTTCCATATTTGTATCAAGTTACATGCTGAGGTGGTTTTTCCCACTTGCCTCAAAAACATAAAACCATGCTTTTGAAAACATCTCTTTTTAAAACATTTCTCAGAACATGCTTAATTACAATATAATGCAAAACAAACTTGGCTAACGTCCTAAACTCAAAAAATGTAAGTCTGATATTTAAAATAATCATAAAGTAAATCAACTTAAGAAAGAATGTGTCCACTCACTGATTTGAAGTCCTACTAGCATAACTTTATATCGCTGAAGGAATTTGTGGTTCCAGCAATAACCTTTAATGAGCAACTTAATTAGAATACATATTGTGGAATATACATTGAAACTATCGTCGCTACATGGGGTTTTTCGTTTATGTCATGGAAATTTACGTGTATATAAAATGGTAAGAAGTCCCTCAGGTGGTCTCTAATATCCTGAGTCGAAACTGATTTGGTAAAAAATTATCCTGGAAAATGGCCACGCATCACGACGCCAATATTTGCACGTTGTGACGCAAACTAGAGAAGGCCGAGACATAGAGCTGTTTTTGGTTCGCATCATGACGGGAGTTTACGAGCGTCACGATGTACATGACACAGAACCAAATTGGGGCAATTTTTTCCAGAACGTGTTGCGACGTGAGGTGCATGGCATCGCGACACGAGCCCTATTTCAGGGCCTAATATCAACCCTTTCATGTCTAACTTGCTCCAAACACACTTCCCACACTTCCACACTAACACTTTTGCACAAACAACTCCTTAAACTATCACATTCATCCTTCATACTCCAAATACAATTATCTTAACATCCTTTATGTCATAATCTCAATTTAAATTCACTACCTATGATTTCTTAATTCTTGAACATCTTTCAACAAAACCAATTTCTTAGTTTGCTATCTACCTCAATGCAATTATTGGCATGCTAATAATAATACTACTATATTATTATTTTATCAAAATCCCATAACTTAAAATTTGGGTCAAGATTCTTTATCTTAACTTGCTTGATTCTCCTTTAATCATCCAAGCTTCTAAGTTGTTCTCCTTATTCTTGTAATGGAAAGATTTAGTTTGTTTTCCTCTTCTTCTTCTTCTTTTTCTCATTCTTTTCCTTCTCACGTCTCTTTCTTTTTCTCTCAAAATATTTGAAGATAGATTAATAGTCCTCCTTATTTATAGTAGGGCTTGTTTGACCAATGTGAAATATTTTTAATTGAAGAAAAAAATTAGAATTCTTGAGAAAAATATGGAATTCTCTAGATAGGTCCGCAGTTACTATTCATCCAATTTTTTTTATCTGAATTTTCAATCTATTTATGGTTCGAATTTGGAATAATGTTCAACATGAATTTTTAGGTCTCGATCTCCACTTTCCAGTGATATATAATGCATAAAAATTGAAGTTCGTATGAGAAAGTTATGGCCCAAATACCATGGACAGTTCGGAGTGGAACATCGTACAATTTCGTATCGGAATTTTGAGGAGTTTATTGGTTGTTCTCAAAGTCATTTCAGGAGTGTATATGTGTTCAAACATAATTAATATTATGTAACACTCGTCCCGCGATGTAACAGTAGTCGAAATTTCCGATCGTTACATCCTCTAACCCCAATATTTTATTTTATTATTACAGTCCAATTAAAAATTCTCCAATCACTTCAAACAGTTCAATCTTTTTATTTTCACTCAAATTATTATTTTATCCTATTAAATTTAATCCAAGTGGATCAACCCCGGTCTTATCAGGTTATTTTATTATGTCAAAACTCTTATACTTGGGAGTAAAAGAATCACTTTTTGAGCGTGTCAAGTTTTTGAGGTTGTTGCTGAGGAATAAAATTTACTAGATAGAATAATCATTGTAATTATCATTTTTCCTTCTTTTCTTTTTTTATTTTTATTTTTATTTTTGTATTTTTTATGTGGTTATATTTTCCGCATTTAATTTCTTGTCTCACTTGTTTATTATTTTCTTTTTGTAAGTTTTGTATTTGTATTTTTAAATTTTAGTATATAGTTTGCATTTAAGTTGCATGAAACATTTCTCTCGATTATCTAGCGGTAGATTAAATAGAGAGTCTTCATCACCTTGATCATCTGTCAAAATGGCCGAGAACCAAAATGAAAATCCACCTGCCCGAGTTGAAAACCCAATTGATCAGAAGGAAAACGAGTCTCAGCATGGTGATCTTAATCATCCTAGGACACTCAGATAATTCATGAATCCCACTAGGACAGGATCACCATCTTGCATTATTTTTCCCCCAGATGCATCACATTTCAATTTTAAGCCAGGTGTCATCCAATTTTTACCCACATTCCACGGTCTAGAATCAGAAAATCCTTATTAGCACTTAAGGAATTTGAAGAGGTATGTAACATTTGTACAGACCAAAATTACTGCATAAATATAATTTGATTTCAGTTTTTTCCCTTTTTTTAAATGATAAAGCTAAAATTTTGCTGTAGAACCTTAGGTCAGGGTCCATCACAATATGGGATGATTTGCAAGAATAATTTCTGAAAAAATTCTCTCTCCCTCACAGGAAAAACTCCTTTAAGAGGAGAATCACAATCTTCACACAATAGTCAGAGGAAACACTTTACCAATATTAGGAGAGGTTTAAATAGATGTTTAATGTTTGTCCACAGCACAAGTTTGAAACATGGAGGTCGGTCGCCTACTTCTACGAGGATTTAATACCCCAAGGTAGACAAGTAATGGAAATGATGTGTAATGGTGAGTTTAGGGATAAAAATCTTGAAGATGCACTGGATTACTTAGAACACATAGCATAGAATGCACAGCAATAGGACACAGTTGGCACTTATGAGTCGTCTGTAAAATCACAACCATCTGGTAGAGGTATGTTTAACCTTATGGAAGACCATGACCTTTCTGCTAAATATGCATCTCTAGCTAAAAATTTGAGGCATTAGAAATGAGAAAAAAATGATCATGTCAAGTCAATTCAAGACGTCACTTGTCAAATCTGTAATTCAAATGAACATGTTACACAAGTTTGCCCAACCTTACCAGCCCTGAAAGAATGTCTCCACGACCAAGTCAGTTCTATAAACACCTTCAAGAGATCAAATCCAAACCCATAATCTCAAACTTACAATTCTGGTTGGAGAAACCATTCAAACCTCAATTGGAGGATGATAACCAAGCACAACCCCAACAACTACCTCCCCAAGTACACCATAATTTCCACAACTCCCAGAGTTACACACCATATGTCCCACCACCTAGGAAAACCATTGAGGATATCTTGCATGCATTCATTGAGAAACAGGAAGTTATCAATAACTAAAATGTGCAAACAATGAATGATTTGAGAGAAACTTTTGCCAAAATTACGTTTGCTTTGACCATTAATGAGAAATGAAAGTTTCTTGCACAACCACAGTCAAACCCCAAAATTCATCAAAACCCTCACGAGGGTAGTTTTGGTAATCAACACATAGATCATATCATTCCATATCATATCTATAAAATATACCAACCTCAAAGTTTACATACATACACATCCAATGGCACATACAACATTGTATGGATGACCACATAGCACATATAACCATCACTATACCCATAAGATCCATGTTTAACTATAAACTTACATAGGTATTCTTATGATGAACATAATCTTTTATATCAAAAAATAAATCCAATGTCACGGCCAGAAGTGACAAATAATCCTACATGCTCTTACGATGTTGATATTCTAAAATCTGTCAACCTATATCATTATTCAAAATAGAAAATTTAAAACGATCTCTTTCAAAAACCATTTCGAAAATACATTTGAAAAACTATTTTACTGTAAAAAAAATCAGTTTCAAAATCCATTATCGTAAAACCATATCTAGCATCCAGCATAACTCACTGGACGAAACATAAACGAGTGCCCAATGCCCAAATCGTGCGTATAGATCGGACAATGAATGAAACGATCTCTTGTCGACAAAGGGTCGGGTCGACCCATTATAGTTGGGCAAACCTCTATACGAGTATCACGGAGGGTTAAAAACATAAAATCATCAAGCTCCGTGACAAAAACATATCATATCATAATATATCATATCAAAAATAATACCGAAATGCATCAAATCAAAATGTAATTCTTTTGAAATCATTCCCCCCCCCCCCAAATAAATATTTGTAAATCAAAAATAAATATTTGATGCAAAGTTCTTAAACTACATACCGATCATCCACTACTCAGTCGCGTGTATAGACCAAACAATGTACGGACCCTGTCGACATGGTAGGGGGCCGGCCATTTTACGATGGTCTGGACCCCATAACAAGCGCCTTAGGGGCCAATCCGGAACGAAACATATATAAGCACACCGGAGGGTTAAAAACATAAAATCATCAAGCACCGTGGCAGAAATAAATTTTCGAGCATCTTGGCGGAAACAAGTTTTACAATTTAAAAACATCAAAATAATTTTCGAGCACCAAGACGGAAACATATTGATAAATATAAAAACATGAAATTGTTAATTAAGCATAGAGGCGAAAACACTTTTTTATCCTTTATAATCAAAATCAAAACCTCTGAAAACTTTCTTTCATTCTTATTTTCTTTTTCTTTTCAAAACTCTTTTATGCCAGAAATCAAATACCAAAATTTCAAAACATGGTTCAAAATATCAGATCACAATTCAGACTATCAACATCATAGAATCTCTCACACCTCAAAACACCTCAAATTCACATTACTTACATATACATATACCTATAGGAACAACATAATTTTAACTTAATGTACCGATACACATACATATATTAATATCTTACAAACATGTATTGATAATCTGAATAATCAATATCAATCAAAATCATAGCACATCATACCATATAATATTAATCAAATCAAATAAAAAACATATTCCTTATATACTCTATACGTAACAAAAAACTTACTCAGATGATTGGATACCCTGTAGCAGAAGTCACCGAGACCCTAACCTTTGCTCTGATACCACAACTGTAACACACGGTAAAGGCAGGATGTTACCGATAGGAGACAGGATTGACCCATCTTCATAAGCCTCTAAATTTACGAAACTCCGGCATGATGTATCCTAAAACCGGACAACCTGGATCTTAGTCCAGCACCAAAGCGATCCTAAAATAAACATCATATGTCAAAATGGACCTCAGGTCCGCACTAACAAATCAAAAACATTACCTAAGGGCTCTGATCTGGGAAATCACACACGTAACGCTAGCGCACGTATCGCTTTAGTGGTATAAAAATATCAATCCAACAATGACTTAATTTCTATTATTGTTATTAATTATTGATACTATTTATTTACATGTATCTAATTGAAGTGAGAAAGGAATGATTGCTGATGGGTTGGTTGAATGTGGATTTGCTAAATAAATAAATAAATACTCAAAAGAAAATACTAAGGAAAATAAATAAAAAGACACAAATATCTAGGGTTGTGATTCCACACAATATTATTCTAATGATGAATTGATTCTCTTATACATGTGTAATAACTTAGTTTGTTAATCGGGAGCACGAAGATATGCAAAAGCCTATTCCGATGGTCAGATGCAAACACCCAAAATAAACTAATTAATCATATGTCTATGTTAACCAAGTTATCTGATATACTAAGTTCAAGTTTCAATTGTGGCTACCCCCGTCCGACAGGTATATGTCTATCTTGAAAGGAAATCTACCTAAGAGTCTATTGCCCCAATGTGAGATCGAATCTAAGGCTGAAACCTAAAATCTCTTTTCCAAGTTCATATTAAGTTTACCATATCAATCTTATTAATGGCCAGTTAACAAGAAACATTAAGCTTAAGATTCAATAACAAGCCAAAACATCACACATAAAATAATCAAATCAATTATAAAACTCGTGAATATTGTGCTTCATCACTTCCCTATAATAAATATAAAATGTTAGGGTTAGAGGATCCACCTTTAAAATTTCAAATGTAGAAATCTCACTTTATTATAATATAGAAACCATAGTGTTACCTATTTAAGTCAAACCAGCCATAAAGGCGGTGTTATTGTTTGTCAATAAACCAGCCATATAGATGATATCTACTTTAATCTATATTATTAAATTATAATTTCTATATTATAAATTAAGTGAGATTAATTTACCTTATCATATTAAAGGTTTCACCCTTCCCCCATCGAAAATTAACTATTAAACATAAAAGAAAGAAAAAACAAACAAACTATTATTACTAAAAATAAAAATAAAAATACATTACAAAACAACTAAATAAAACACACAAGATACAATCCTTAATTCCTTATTAAGAAACCAAGGAAAATATGAAATTTAGAAATGAAATGGCTTGATATTTATAGGCAAAATTTTGCCTCCACCAATTTCTCCACACATGGCACCAAACATGACACCAAACATGGCATCAAATCCTCCACCAAACATGAAAGCATGTTTGGTGGAAGTTTGACAATTTTCATTTTTTATTTTATTTTGTTTGTTTTGAAAATGACTTTAATAATTACATATAACACATTACGGATGTTTTATCCATTTTAGTCATGAAATCTTCAGAATTCGAAATTACTGTGAACTTCAAAGTTGTAGATCTTTGGGTCTTCTTTAATCTGTAACTTGAATTACCACAATCCGATATCGGAGTAGAAAGTTGTGGCTAAAATACGAAAATTACGCAAAGTTGAAATTTCCGAAATTGTACTTCTTTAGAACGCCATTTCAAGTTTCTAACCTCTCAAATCCAAATATCAAGTCCAGTGTTTTTGCCCTTATTTGTTCCATATTTCGTCCAGATTGATACCATTAAGTCCCAATTTTATTTTATCTGTAAAATAAACTATAACACATCTAAACGTTCATAAAACCCGAGAAATCATACAAAATATTAGGTCAAAAGGGCGGTAAATAGTGATATATTTTCCGCTAATCACACCCCCAACATAATATTTTGCTATAACAATAAAATAAAATAAATAACTGAAACTAGATTAAACTAAGCCATTTTCATAGGGATCACGGTTGCATTTAGCGTATGTAACGAGCATTTAAACCCCTAGGTGTCCCTAGTGGACGAGTTGTAGTCTCGTGAAGGCTTATAGTGACGATACCTACAAACTTCAAATGCACACAAAAGTAAAAAGATCAAGCAAGTTAATGACTAAACAAGTCAAACTCTTATCCAAGTTAATAATTATTTTCTTTATTTCTAAATTACCAAATAATTAAATTCTCCGATTATTTTTACCATTCTCCATATACACAACCAACAAGGTGTTAATCAAATCATTGTGCCCACAATATTCATAAGTGTAGTTAAAAAGAGAGTAATATTTGTATCCTAAAGTTATATCAGAATTCACACCTTTTTAGCAACAAATTTTATTTTTTTATTTAGAACATCTTCAATCCATGTAGCGAGCTTTGGGCCAGTGACTCCCAAGCCGGTTGCCTTTAGGGCACTAGGTGTTAAGACACCCTTACAGACTTAATTACTCGTGTAGTTGAAAAGAGAGTAATATTTTTATCCTAAAGTTATATCAGAATTCACACCTTTTTAGCAACAAATTTTTTTTTTATTTAGAACATCTTCAATCCATGTAGCGAGCTTTGGGCCAGTGACTCCCAAGCCAGTTGCCTTTAGGGCACTAGGTGTTAAGACACCCTTACAGACTCAATTACTCGTATCTCAGATATCTTTATATATATATATGTTGACGGCTGATTTTGGTCTCGGGGTAATATGGGAATATCACCTCCGAGGTAATCCTCATTCAACGGTGAATTTGTTTGGTTATGGGGAACCAAAAGCAAATTTAGCAAAAGACAGATAAACACACCAATCGACAGGAGATTTAACGTGCTTCGGCGGATTTTGGGATCCGACCTACGTCCACGGACAAGAACAGGGTGGTACTTTTTATTACTCAAATTCACTCCTCGGGTCTCTCTTTGCTTTTACAAATCAGAGCTTGATGATTCTGATCCCTCACTTTCTTATGATGATTTATGATGCCTTTTACATATGCTCTACCCTCCTATTTATAATAATACAGAAATCAGAGTCCTATTTGTACAAGAAATCCTATTTGAACTCAATCTTCTCTTCTTGTAAGGATTCCTGGTCTAGTACTGCCTTCTCTTTTCTTATTCCTTCTTGGATTCTGACTTCTTCTCCTTGTGAGAGTAGGATAATTTGCTATCTTATTCGCAATGAATAGGGTGTTGTCATCTTGAACACGGCTCGCTATCTGGTCGGTCTTCATGAGGTCGGTCACGACAATCTTTTATGCTGAGAGTGTTTCTGCCGACCTTATAGTGATCGGTCATCCGGACCAAAGTGGTCGGTCTTCGTCATCGTGCCGGCCAACTTTTCAAGAAACTTTGGCCTCTTCGACATGCCTACAAAAAAAAGGGAGAAAGAGAAATCAGGATCCGAGAACATAACAAAGACATCAAACACATAACAGGCAAACGGGGAAAAACATCAAAACAACCAGCAGACCTCCACCAATCCGACCCGAGATCTCCGGAGGGACGGTCTGAGTAAGGCCCGAATCAACAAAGGCCGCATCATTAACCAACTTCCTCCAGTGGGCAGCATACCCCCGAGCCCAATGTACCCGCCTCCGAACCTGACGAGAAACCTTGGGAGCATCTCGCCAACAAGCTGGGAGGAACCAGAGAAGTTAGAAACCTAAGAAACTAAGAACGGGAATAAAGAAAGAGTGAAGGGGCATTAAACTCCTAACCTCCAGCCCTGAAGATGTCCGGAACCGAGACGTCCTCCTCAAACGATCTCAGGACCCGACCCCAATCCCCAGTAGCCCAGAACCAAAGGTCCTTAAAATTCTTGTTTGAGTCGGGGAGTTTCTGGACAAGGTTGGACGAGCTATCATAAGCAGAGAGGTAATACAACCGTAGTGAGTCTTTGGGTTGGACTTCAAACGATATAACCTCTTCACTTCTTCCAAGCAAGGTACACCCAAACCTGCCCGATGCCAAACCACATATATGCCGGCCAGAATCCTCCAACTATTTAAACTTAATTGGCAAGGGGCAATCTCCATCTCAGCCAGCATCCAAGCAAAATAACGTTGCATCGGCAGCCGTAGCCCACCACTCAAAAAAGGCGGGAAGAAGTGCCACCGAGCCCTCATCGGGTTGACAAGCACGATCCATCGGGCCGGGAAATTCAAGGGCAATATCTATTGGGATGTCGTATCGTTGCCGCAACAGCGCCAGATCATCCTCGGTTATCTTAGAGGGACGGTTCATATCCAGAGCCGACGACCCAAGTTCTCCAGTTTCTGGGTCCTTCCGAGGAATCCTCTGACGATAGGAGTCTTGTCAATCTCAGAGGGAGTAGTAGGGTAGTGTCAAGGTCTTCTACACTAGGCGCCCCTGAGCCCGAGGAGAGCTCTTCAGCAGGGGGAGTTGAGATTTTGGCAGGCCTTTCGGAGGAAGAACTATTGTCGGACATCCCTAACACCCAGAAAAACAGAGAAGGGAGGGGAATCAGTCTATGAGGAGCTACCCACAGTTTCCGTACTAAACTAGATAGGGAGAGAGAGAGAGAGATAACCGAGGATGATCTGGCGCTGTTGCGGCAACGATACGACATCCCAATAGATATTGCCTTGAAGTTCCCGGCCCGATGGATCGTGCTAGTCAACCCGATGAGGGCTCGGTGGCACTTCTTCCCGCCTTTTTTGAGTGTGGGCTACGGCTGCCGATGCAACGTTATTTTGCTTGGATGCTGGCTGAGATGGAGATTGCCCCTTGCCAATTAAGTTTAAATAGTTGGAGGATTCTGGCCGGCATATATGTGGTTTGGCATCGGCAGGTTTGGGTGTACCTTGCTTGGAAGAAGTGAAGAGGCTATATCGTTTGAAGTCCAACCCAAAGACTCACTACGGTTGGTATTACCTCTCTGCTTATGATAGCTCGTCCAACCTTGTCCAGAAACTCCCCGACTCAAACAAGAATTTTAAGGACCTTTGGTTCTGGGCTACTGGGGATTGGGGTCGGGTCCTGAGATCGTTTGAGGAGGACGTCTCGGTTCCGGACATCTTCAGGGCTGGAGGTTAGGAGTTTAATGCCCCTTCACTCTTCTTTATTCCCGTTCTTAGTTTCTTAGGTTTCTAACTTCTCTGGTTCCTCCCAGCTTGTTGGCGAGATGCTCCCAAGGTTTCTCGTCAGGTTCGGAGGCGGGTACATTGGGCTCGGGGGTATGCTGCCCACTGAAGGAAGTTGGTTAATGATGCGGCCTTTGTTGATTCGGGCCTTACTCGGACCGTCCCTCCGGAGATCTCGGGTCGGATTGGTGGAGGTCTACTGGTTGTTTTGATGTTTTTCCCCGTTGCCTGTTATGTGTTTGATGTCTTTGTTATGTTCTCGGATCCTGATTTTCTCTTCTCCCTTTTTTTATAGGCATGTCGAAGAGGCCAAAGTTTCTTGAAAAGTGGCCGGCACGATGACGAAGACCGACCACTTTGGTCCGGATGACCGATCACTATAAGGTCGGCAGAAACACTCTCAGCATAAAAGATTGTCGTGACCGACCTCATGAAGACCGACCAGATAGCGAGCCGTGTTCAAGATGACAACACCCCATTCATTGCGGATAAGATAAGCAAATTATCCTACTCTCACAAGGAGAAGAAGTCAGAATCCAAGAAGGAATAAGAAAGAGAAGGCAGTACTAGACCAGGAATCCTTACAAGAAGAGAAGATTGAGTTCAAATAGGATTTCTTATACAAATAGGACTCTGATTTCTGTATTATTATAAATAGCAGGGTAGAGCATATGTAAAAGGCATCATAAAAATCATCATAAGAAAGTGAGGGATCAGAATCATCAAGCTCTGATTTGTAAAAGCAAAGAAGAGACCCGAGGAGTGAATTTGAGTAATAAAAAGTACCACCCTGTTCTTGTCCGTGGACGTAGGTCGGATCCCAAAATCCGCCGAACCACGTTAAATCTCCTTGTCGATTGGTGTGTTTATCTGTCTTTTGCTAAATTTGCTTTTGGTTCCCCATAACCAAACAAATTCACCGTTGAATGAGGATTACCTCGGAGGTGATATTCCCATATTACCCCGAGACCAAAACCAGCCGTCAACAGTTGGCGCCGTCTGTGGGGAACTCTACGAAAAGCAACTCGCGTAATAAGACAAATGGCGGAAGGCGGAAACCAACAATCATCAGGGAGCTCGGCTGCAGACTGGATGGAAAAGATCGAGGAAAACCTTAGGAAGGAAAGGAGGAAAACCAAACTCTCTACTAAAAACCATAGTAGACCGGTTGGAAAGGATGGAAGGAGCACGCGACAGAAAATTCGAGGCCGGGACTAGCCGGCGAAGGAGTGAAATAGCGGAAGGAAAGAGAATTATTGATACAAGCGAAGACGACAGACCTCAAAGGAGGGAACCCTACAGGGTGAGATCCGTGGTAGTACAAAGGGATTCCCAAACCGAGGACACATGGGAAGAGGAAGATGACAAATCATCACCAGATCCCTCATACGATAGCCCTCACAGTACCTGGAGGAGAGGAAAAGAACATACCGAAGAAGTACGGGACGACGCCGACCCTGAGAAGCGCCGCTCCCAAGATAGCAGAAAGAAAAGAAACCTCAGAGGGCGGCATGGAACCAGGGACAGCGGTATGAAATCTTGGTTACGGGAGGAGCTGGTCAAATGGGGAGTATACCCCAACGCAAACAGAGGGGATATCCAGGACGTCAAAGATGAGTCCCCCCTCACGGAGGAAATAAAATCGGAGAAATTCCCGAAGAGATTTAACATGCCGACCATGACACCGTACAAGGGCCATACCGACCCTAAAACCCACATTGAAAGTTTCACCATGCTGATGGAGGTGCAAGGGGTAACAGGGGACGCCATCTGCAAAGTGTTCCCCCTAACTCTGGCCGGACCAGCCATTCTATGGTACAGGAGCTTAGCCCCAAGAAGCATCAGCAGCTTCACACAACTGAAGAAGTCATTCATACGACACTTCAAGGGGGCTTGTGTCCCCAGAAAGACGATTGGAGAACTCCGGCTCATGAAGCAAGGAGACGATGAACCTCTGAAGATATTTATTGAAAGGTACCATAATATGGTACTCGAAGTCGGAGGGTATGAATCCCCTGAGGCCCTGGAAAGCTTAAAGGAGCCTTAAGGGTCGGAAGACTATGGACCCACCTAAGGATCCAGGACACCCGGACTACGCCACCGCCCTGGAGGTGGCCCGGAAGTTCGTTTTGTTAGAGAACGAAGAGAAAGTGTCCGGAAAGGGAACAACATCAGGGATAGAACCACAAGGGAGGGCGCCCCCCGCCGAACAGAAAAAGAATCCAGAAGACCACCCCCGAAACACAAAGAATTCAAGCCACTGCACCGGGACAATCAGAGGAGAGAAGGGCGTCGACCCAAGTAAACCACGTGGTCAGGGAGGATGCATACATTCCCCTAAAGAAACCACTGGGGCAAATTGTCATGGAGATCCAGGGGAAAGGCCTCTTAGTGGAACCCGACCAAAGGAGGTTTCCCCCGGACAGAAGGAACCAAAAAGCTTATTGTGTACACCACAATTCCAAAGGATATGCAACCGACGGATGTAAGGATCTGCGAGAACAAATGGAAGATCTGGCACGAAACGGATACCTGAACAAATACATTGACCACGAGGTCATGACAGCCAGACAAAGAGCCCGTGGCCCAAGTCAATATCATCGCAGGAGGGCAGACACTAGCCGGAAACTCAAACCGGTCAAGGAAAGATTACAGAAGCAGGACCCAGGACCAAATGTCCAGAGAGAACACCGAGGGGTCACAGAGCAGGGAGCCAATAATGAATGTGTCACTGATGAAGATGCCCGAGGAGTAAGTTTCCCTCATGACGATGCATTGATAATCAAAGCAATCATCAGCGGGTCGGAGGTAGACAGAATCCTAGTGGACCCCGGGAGGGAGCGGTTGACATAATTTCCAGAGAAGCACTGGACAACCTAGGGGTGGAATATGCAACCCTGACCGACGATAGCACTCCCTTATACGGTTTCGGAGGATCAGCTGTCATCCCACTGGGAAGAATACAGTTGGCGATAACTGTCGGGACACACCCTCAGACCCTGACGATTATGACGGACTTCACTGTAGTAGACTGCATGAGCAGCTACCAGGCCATCGTCGGGCGTCCCTTCATGATGAAAACGAAAGCCGCAATGTCCTGCTACCACCTGAAATTGAAATTCCCCACTCGGGAAGGGATCGGAATTGTGTGTGGAAGCTAGAAAACAGCTCGCAGCTGCTTCGCAACCCTCTCACGAGAAACTCTCTACATCACCGAAGACAACCAAAAACGACAAAGGAACCAGGGAGAAGAAGAAGAAGACAGAAGCCCAGACGCCTGGCCAAACAAAAATGCTCGACTCGCTGCAGCTGAGGAAACGGAGGAGATAGAACTTGACGGGCAGGAAGAAGGAAGAAGTATAAAGATAGGGGGAAGCCTGAGCAAGTCTACACGACAAAATCTTCTGGAATGCCTGAAGGAATACCCGGACATCTTTGCCTGGGGATACAATGACATGCCGGGGGATCGACCCGAAATTCATCAATCACCGCCTGGCAGTAGACTCATCTCGCAAACCGGTCAGGCAAAAGAGAAGGAACTTCAATCAAGAGAGGAGTAAAGTAATAGCAGCCGAGGTCGAGAAATTACTGAAGGCGGGTCTCATCAGAGAAGCAAGGTACCCGGATTGGGTATCAAACGTAGTATTGGTCAGGAAGAACAATGGCGAATGTGTGTCGATTTCACCGACTTAAACAAAGCGTGCCCAAAGGACAGTTTTCCTTTGCCGAACATAGACCAGTTGGTAGACACCACAGCCTGTCAAGGATTGTCGAGCTTCATGGATGCTTTCTCCGGATACAACCAGGTCAAAATGTGCCCGGCGGACGAAGAGAAGACAACCTTCATCACAGATCAGGGGCTCTACTGCTACAAAGTGATGCCCTTCGGGCTAAAAAACACTGGGGCAACCTTCCAAAGGCTAGTGAACAAGGTTTTCAAACCACTCATCGGCGTCACAATGCTAGTTTATGTCGATGACATGATAACAATGTCAAAAGAACCAGACAACCACATGGACGACCTGAAGGGGACCTTCGAGCTTCTAAGAAGACACAACCTGAAACTCAACCCGGAAAAGTGTACCTTCGGGGTAGCTGCAGGGAAGTTTTTGGGCTACATGGTAAGTGCCCGAGGGATTGAAGCAAATCCACAGAAGATCCAAGCAATACTAGCCCTAAAATCTCCCAAGACAGTAAAAGAAGTACAGAGCCTAACCGGCAGAGTGGCCGCACTGAACCGGTTCATATCACGAGCAACTGACAAATGCCACCCTTTCTTCAAAGTAATCCAAAAAGCAAAGAAGGATGTCGACTGGACGGTAGAGTGTGAAGAAGCCTTCCAACAGCTGAAACAGTATCTGGTGCAGCCCCCACTCCTGGCTAAACCACTCCCGGGTGAAACATTATACCTATATCTGGCCGTTTCGGACCGAGCAGTAAGTTCAGTACTGATACAAGAGACCGACAAAATCCAGAAGCCTGTCTACTATATCAGTAAAGCCCTCTTAGACGCTGAAACCCGGTATCCACTGCACGAGCTGGTCGCCCTTTCACTAGTTACGGCAGCTCAAAAATTACGGCCTTACTTCCAGGCCCATCCTATCAAGGTATACACCGGCCACCCCCTAAAACAAATTTTGCAGCGGCCAGAGTTTTCTGGCAGATTAGTAAAGTGGTCGGTAGAACTAAGTGAGCACGACATCGCCTACCTCCCCAGAGCAGCGGTGAAGGACAAGCCTTGGCAGATTTTGTCGCCGAATGTACCGACTCCTAGACCCTGGCCATTGACGAGGACAAATGGGAAATGTCTGTAGACGGGTCGGCCAGCACACAAGGCAATGGCGCAGGAATCGTCCTAAAAAGCGACAGAGGAGAAAAAATCTTACTCGCTCTAAAATTCGCTTTCGTAGCAACCAACAATGAAGCCGAGTATGAAGCGATATTGGGCAGTTTGAGACTATGCACGGTGCTAGGGATCCAAAATGTGGTAGTAAGGAGTGACTCACAGCTGGCCGTACAGCAATTAAGGGGAGCATTTCAAGCGAAAGAGCCTAGTATGATGGCCTATCTGACCGAAGTACGAAAGATGACGGAGAAGATGAGGGATGTGAGCTTCGAGCAGATCCCCCGAGAAAGCAATTGTGAGGCAGACTCCCTGGCACGGCTCGCCTCTTCAACAAAAGCCGAGCACCCCAGGATAATCCCCTTGATTTACGTCCGGGAAAGAAGCGTGGGAGAGTCTAAAGTGGAAGTTCTAGAGAAAGAAGGCCAAGCATCATGGATGCAACCCATCAGGAAATATTTGGAAACAGGAGAAACACCGGAGGACAAAGCGGAGGCCAGAAGGCTGAGATACAAAAGCACCAAATTCTCCCTAATCGACGGGGTACTCTACCGACGGGGTTACTCAGTCCCCCTCTTAAGATGTCTTGCAGAAGACGAGGCAAATTATGTACTCAGAGAGATACATACAGGCATCTGCGGAAGCCACGCCGGAGGACGTTCAATCGCTTTCAAAGCCTTAAGGCAAGGTTTTTACTGGCCAACCATGCACCAGGACGGCATAGAAGTGGCCCGCAAATGCGGAGGATGTCAGAAAAAAGCAAACCTCCACCACCAACCAGCCGAACAGTTGACCACACTGCTCAGTCCCTGGCCGTTCGCCCAGTGGGGACTAGACATCATTGGGCCAATGCCGCAAGGGAAAGGGCAGGCGAAGTATTGCCATCGTGGCCATAGACTATTTCACCAAATGGGTGGAGGCAGAACCATTGTCCACCATAACAGAGAAAAGAGCCACTGAATTCTGAGGAAAAATATCGTCTGCCGGTTCGGGATTCCCCGAGCCATCATCACAGACAACGGGAAACAATTTGACAGCAATGGTTTCAGAAAACTCTGCGAGGACCTCCAGATCGCCCTAAGATTTGACACCACCGGCCCATCCCAAATCAAACGGCCAAGTCGAGGCAACGAACAAGACCATTAAGGCCAACCTCAAAGCTCGGCTCGGATCCAGCAAAGGCCTATGGGTCGAGGAACTACCAGAGGTACTATGGGCACACCGGACAACCTATAAAGACTCCACGGGAGAAACCCCGTTCTCCTTAGCATACGGATATGAAGCTGTCATCCCGGCAGAGATCGGAGTAGCCTCCCACAGGGTTCAGCACTACGAGAGCCAACAGAATGAAGGACTTATCAGAAACCACCTCGACCTGATCGAAGAAAAGAGAGAGAGGTCGGCCATGAAAACTGTAATCTGTCAACAAAGGATGGCCCGTTTCTACAATAAGAGCGTTCGGACACGCACCTTCATCCCAGGCGACCTAGTGCTAAGAAAGGTCACCCTAAATACTCGAAAGCCAGAGGAAGGCTCCCTGGGCGCCAAATGGGAAGGGCCCTGCAAGGTGGTAAAGGTGGTAAAACCAGGAGTATACATCCTAGAGCAACTGGACGGCACGAGGTTAAAAAAGCCATGGAACGCTGAGATGTTGAGGAAATACTTCCAGTAAAATTTTCCCTTTCCCCTATCTGTTTACCACAAAAAGGACGGGGATCCCAATACATAAGGCCTCTCTCAAAAAACCCACCAAGAATTAAAGAGGGCAAGTTTGTCCCCAAAACGTAAATAAAACTTTTCCTTTCAAAAGAAGGTTCTCGTCCACTTTCTTAAAACATAAAAAGAAAGACCTATTCAAAAACCGGGGACAAACTTAGCACCTAAATACAAAAAGAAACGACCAAGCAATAAAGACTTGGGCGGCTCGGGGCTTGACCTTGTCCCACCGAGGTCATTCAGTTATCCGGCTCGGGATCGGGTTACGTCACACCGAGTCAAGCATATTGGTCTGGGGACAGGACATTCCCCCAGAGCCAAAAACGTCTTTCGGCTCGGGGCTGGATTACGTTCCGCCGAGGACCCTTCATTAATCAGCTCGGGGTCGGGTTACGTCCCACCGAGTCATGCTCATTAGTCTGGGGACGGAACATTCCCCCAGAGCCAAGTATCTCTCTAGCTCGGAGTCCTCAGGGACATACCCGATGTAATGGATCCGTGAGAAGCATAGCACAGGGAGGGATGATACCCCTGTGGCGATTTCTTACTCCAGTGTTACCGAACATAAGGAGGAACATGCCCTTAATGTGTCGAACACTCTTCTGATCCTCGCCTGCCCGATGTAATGGATCCGTGGGAAAGCATAGCACGGGGGATAATGACACCCCCGTGACGACTGCTAGCTCTAGTGATACCGGGCCTAAGGAAGAAGCATACCCTTAGTATCCCGGACACTCTTTGATCCATTCATCACCCGGATCTGTGGGAGACACAGCGGGGGGAGGCGTTCCCCTGTGGCGTGTGCCTACCCCAGCGTGGTAAGGAGGAGCCCTCATACAATACAAAGGCTCCCCAGTGAACTGACGTGTAGAGGATGTGCCCTTACCGTTCATACGCTCTTCTGATCCGAATCCTGGTTCGCCGGGACACTGAATTGAAAGATTCAGAATTGTGTTTTGGAGGCCTCGGGCAGGAGGCTGTTTCGAGGCATCGTGCTGTTGTTTACACTTGTGAAAAGTTTTACTTTGGGACAAGTGCTAAGTCACCCCCACCTTTTGATTTTACCTTCAAAGGTTTTGTTTTTATTTTTTCACCGGTCTGGCAGAGGGACGCCCATGCCAGATTCGGTAGGGCTTCAAAGGTTGATTCACTTCCCTTCTGAATAAGTCCCAGGGATTAATCGGCTCGGGTCTGGATTTCGTTCCGCCGAGGCCACTTGTTTATTCGGTTCGGGGCTGGATTTCGTTCCGCCGAGGCCTCTTGGTTATTTAGCTCGGGGTCGGGGTACGTCCCACCGAGTCAGCCCTTCGGACTGGGGACGTAACATTCCCCCAGGTCCAAGTGCCTTTCTCAGCTCGGGGTCGGGGTACGTCCCACCGAGTCAGCCCTTCGGACTGGGGACGTAACATTCCCCCAGGTCCAAGTGCCTTTCTCAGCTCGGGTCGGGGTACGTCCCACCGAGTCAGCCCTTTGGACTGGGGACATAACATTCCCCCAGGTCCAAGCGCCTTTCTCAGCTCGGGGTCGGGTTACGTCCCACCGAGACAACTCCTTTGGTTTGGGGAGGTAACATTCCCCCAGAACCAAGTGCCTCACACAGCTCGGGGTCGGGTTACGTCCCAACGAGACAACTCCTTTGGACTGGAGACGTGACATTCCCCCGGGTCCAAATTCCATCATCAGCTCGGGGCCGGGTTATGCCCCTCTACCTCATGTTAAACTACGGAAGGTCTCGGAGCATTCAGGCAAACAAAAGAAGCATAAAAGAAAAAAAATAAGAAAAAACAGGAAACATACATAAATATATATAAGTGAATTGTAATGTTATTACAAAAAAAAAATAAAGTATACATAGGGCCCCGGTAGGGTTACCCTTTCTCATTCAGCCCGCACAGGGGCATGAACCTCTTCCTCATCTGGATCAGATGGCGGGAGAAGCGGTTCGGCATCAGGAGGAGGAGCTGCGGCTTCGACCTCGGCAGCAGGGGAGACCTCTGCTTCAGGGATAGGAGGAGGGATCTCAAGGCAGTCCTCGCCCGCGGCAGGAACCCCCGGTCATTCTTCATGGGAGTTTCTGGACAAGGTTGGATGAGCTATCATAAGCAGAGAGGTAATACCAACCGTAGTGAGTCTTTGGGTTGGACTTCAAACGATCTAACCTCTTCACTTCTTCCAAGCAAGGTACACCCAAACCTGCCCGATGCCAAACCACATATATGCCGGCCAGAATCCTCCAACTATTTAAACTTAATTGGCAAGGGGCAATCTCCATCTCAGCCAGCATCCAAGCAAAATAACGTTGCATCGGCAGCCGTAGCCCACACTCAAAAAAGGCGGGAAATAGTGCCACCGAGCCCTCATCGGGTTGACTAGCACGATCCATCGGGCCGGGAACTTCAAGGGCAATATCTATTGGGATGTCGTATCGTTGCCGCAACAGCGCCAGATCATCCTCGGTTATCTTAGAGGGACGGTTCATATCCAGAGCCGACGACCCAAGTTCTCCAGGTTCTGGGTCCTTCCGAGGAATCCTCTGACGATAGGAGTCTTGTTCAATCTCAGAGGGAGTAGGGGTAGTGTCAAGGTCTTCTACACTAGGCGCCCCTGAGCCCGAGGAGAGCTCTTCAGCAGGGGGAGTTGAGATTTTGGCAGGCCTTTCGGAGGAAGAACTATTGTCGGACATCCCTAACACCCAGAAAAACAGAGAAGGAGGGGAATCAGTCTATGAGGAGCTACCCACAGTTTCCGTACTAAACTAGATAGGGAGTCTCTAAAAGTGCCCTAAAGCAAGACCCATCAAAACCACAAATCTCTCCCTAAGCAAAATAAACAAACAGATTCACAGCATACAAAAGAGAAGAGATCGCTCAGAAGACTTACTTGTTCTTCTAAAAAAAAAAGGCAGGAGGTTGTACGGTGCGGTGGTGTCCGATCCTTATGTTCACAGCAAAGAAAAAGAAAAAGACCACGGTTGACCTTCGGGACCACGGAGTTGGACGGATCACAGAAAGGTTTTCAGAAGAGAAAGAGAAATTGCCGAAAAAAGTGGAACAGTGAAAGCCTCGCTTTTTTATAGTCATGACTGGGACGCTCATCACCATCGGTTTTGGCGGGAACCCGTCGGATGTTTGACAAGTGTCGAACTTAGAAGAAACCCTAAAGTTGATTTGATGGGCATTTAAGCGGACGTGACTGTTGCGTGTCTCGAGACAAGGCGCTGGAAAAGAGACAGCAAAGCATTTCTCGACCTCAGACCAACCCCCAAATGGAGCAAAACTGTTATGTAGTTCCCGGCACCAACTAGCACACTTGTTGGAACCGAGAACTAGGGGACAGATGTTGATGGTGTTTTCAGGCACTACAACATTTAAGACAGTACGACAAGGGAAAAAATGGTAATTCCCTGACTGGATGGGATCATGTAGCCGACCCGACCACAAAGACCGACCACTTTGGTCCGGATGACCGATCACTATAAGGTCGGCAGAAACACTCTCAGCATAAAAGATTGTCGTGACCGACCTCATGAAGACCGACCAGATAGCGAGCCGTGTTCAAGATGACAACACCCCATTCATTGCGGATAAGATAAGCAAATTATCCTACTCTCACAAGGAGAAGAAGTCAGAATCCAAGAAGGAATAAGAAAAGAGAAGGCAGTACTAGACCAGGAATCCTTACAAGAAGAGAAGATTGAGTTCAAATAGGATTTCTTGTACAAATAGGACTCTGATTTCTGTATTATTATAAATAGGAGGGTAGAGCATATGTAAAAGGCATCATAAAAATCATCATAAGAAAGTGAGGGATCAGAATCATCAAGCTCTGATTTGTAAAAGCAAAGAAGAGACCCGAGGAGTGAATTGAGTAATAAAAAGTACCACCCTGTTCTTGTCCGTGGACGTAGGTCGGATCCCAAAATCCACCGAACCACGTTAAATCTCATTGTCGATTGGTGTGTTTATCTGTCTTTTGCTAAATTTGCTTTTGGTTCCCCATAACCAAACAAATTCACCGTTGAAGGAGGATTACTTCGGAGGTGATATTCCCATATTACCCCGAGACCAAAATCAGCCGTCAACAGTATAATATATATATATATAACATCTCCAATCCATGTAGCGAGCTTTGGGCCAGTGACTCCCAAACCAGTTGGCTTTAGGGCATTGGGTGTTAAAACACCCATACAGACTTAATTACTCGGATATCAGATGTTTATTTTATTTTTATTTTTTGTATTCTATTATTTTTTAGATGCTTTCTCTAATTAAACTAGAGCACTGAATATTACAAATTTTTCACTTACAACTCATGGCTGTATGTTACCATGCATGTTGATAATACCTTTCAACTGAGCATATGAAGATCCAATTTAGTAAGTATTATGGAGAATTCACAAATTAAATAATTCAAAAGGAAATAAACAAAAATTAACTTGTTATGAAGGTTGAAATACGTCTCAGGAGTGAAAATTCCTTACTCAGCTATCTCACACCAATTTCACCTGATTAGTCAAGTTAAAAAAACATAAAAACACAAAATATTTTTTTAAATTTTTGAAAATGTTTTATTAAAAACCAAGCAAAAACAACACAACGAAAAAATAATAAAAATAAACTACTAATCAACTATTCCCTTCCCCCAAACCTAATTGAGACATTGTCTCCAATATCTAAAAAGTAGAAGAAGAGTTTAGAAGACAGTACCTAGTTAGCTAGAATTCTACATCTAAAAAGAAAATTAAAGGTTAAGATCAAGATTCATCCGGCACTTTTTACCACGATCATTATCAGACCAGTTTATCTTGGAAAAGATAGGGTCCATTTGTGGTTCAAAGGCTAAATCATTGGCAGGTTTGGCAGTAAAGAGGATATCTTTTACAGGTTATGACATGAACCTATTTCTCCGGGCATCATCAAGAGCACACAAAGAAAGTCATAAAATCTATCAGCGTTAAACAGTCTAATTGGTTTCTGGTGTATATTCAAGTTTGCCAAAGATAGCACTGTAAGGATTTCCTCCATTGTACCCAAGCCATTTGGCAAAGCAATAAAATCATCAGCACGATTAATCATTTCAACAAGTCGTTCGAACATACCAGACACGATGCATTCATCTCCGTTTGATGGTCCTATAAGATTCGCCTCTGCCAAAGGTTTTGGGATGATTCCCAAAACTTGACTACCTCATTCCTGTACGGCCCTTGAAACGCACCCCAATAGTCCAAGATTGCCATTGTCATATACTAGGTGCATATTCCTCTCAGCTATGACTCTACCAATTCATGTGCTGCCTCAACAAATCCATATTATAAATTAAGTTAGATTAATCTACCTTGTCATATTAAAGGTTTCACCCTTCCCCCAGCGAAAATTAACTACTAAACATAAAAGAAAGTAAAAACAAACAAACTATTATTACTAAAAATAAAAATAAAAATACATTACAAACTACTAAATAAAACACACAAGATACAATCCTTAATTCCTTATTAAGACACCAAGGAAAGTATGAAATTTACAAATGAAATGGCTTGGTATTTATAGGTAAAATTTTACCTCCACCAATTTCTCCACCAAACATAGCACCAAATCCTCCACCAAACATGCAAGCGTGTTTTGTGGAAGTTTGACAATTTTCATTTTTTATTTTATTTTATTTTATGTTTTGAAAATGACTTTAATAATTACATATAATGCACTTATGGATGTTTTATCAATTTCGGTCATGACAACTTCAGAATTCGAAATTATTATGAGCGCTAGAGCTATAGATTTTTTAGTCTTCTTTAATCTGGGACTTGAATCACCTCAATCCGATATCAGAGTAGAAAGTTATGGCACAAATACGAAAATTATGCAAATTTGAAATTTCTGAAATTGTACTTCGTTAGAACGCTATTTCAAGTTTCCAACCTCTAAAATCCAATTATCAAGTCCATTTTTTTGCCTTTATTTGTTCCATATTTCGTATTGATTGATTCCATTAAGTCCTGATTTTATTTTATTTGTAAAATAAACTAAAACACATCAAAATATTGATAAAACCCGAGAAATCATACAAAATATAGGTCAAAAAAAGGGCGGTAATTAATGATATATTTTCCACTCATCAGGCTCCGTGCCCATATCATCTATCAAACACAAGGGCTCTGCCCACAACATTATAACAATCAAAACTTTAACTTAATAAATATAATGAACGTGCTCAGCACGAAAACAATAGAACATCAATCACAACTCCTAGGCCTTTAAACCCTTTCCAGGACACTTGCGAGGGTGACTGCCACTTGGGTGATTCACGTCTTGAGCGTGGCTTCCAAAGCTGAATTGGTTGACCCGTCTGCTAGCCAACCTGCAAAACTAGCAATCTGGCTTGGTGTGAGTTTTAAAAAATCAATAAGTAACCATGCTAGTACTACGAACAAATATAAAATCAATCATATTAGTAGTATTTCAGGATTATCAAGTTAATACAAGTTTTAGAATCATCGGCATTCTATTATCTTTAATATCTTACCTATCTTAAATTTTCATATTTACATGTTATCAATACAATGGACGGACATTCAAATCAAACGAAGCATGGATTCAAAATCACAAAGTAAATATCATCAAATCAATAACTCTAACAAACTTCTTTCTATTCAGTTACAACTACCTCTAATACCAACACTCATTTTCTTCAATACCAAAAAAATCTTTCTTTAACCTTTTTTATTCATGGTAACTTTATAATTGCATAACACTTGGGGTCTATTTGCATTCACACATGTCATAACATGCTTCCCTTATATACATACAAATAAAAATTCATAATTCTTACATATATACTTTCATAATATACTAATGAAATTTAGCAAACACGCTTTATAACCTCTGATATACACACTGATTTCAAATCATCCATTCATTTCGCATTAACATATACAGTCCATACATATCATGAGTTTTATAAAATATATATATACACTAAACATATTCACAATCATCATGCGAGAAACCACGAAGCACGTATAACAGTCGACACATCAAAGTTCACATCATCCAATAATACATACATTTGGCTGGTTTACACACACAATGCTCGTACGAGACTCATTACCTATTTTTAGAATAGGTATAAGATGAGTTCCATCCGAATGAATTTTCTAACCAGCTTGACTACTACACTACAAAATCATTAACCAACTAAACATACACACATGCATACATATCACGTGTCACAAACTCATTACACGATTTCTAATACACTAGCATATACATGACAAACATTGCTTAGTCATTCAGAATCTTCATACATATATGTGTATATATATGTGTGTGTATATATGTGTATATATATATATATATATATATATCGAACTAATGAATATACTTATTACTTTGAATTTCGATATCATGACCTTTACAATCCTCACATTCTTTACTTATCAATCAACATTCACCATTCATATACGTATCCATTCAATCACGAACTTCCATCACTCAGAAAATACTTAGCCTATACCAACTCAACCTCTGTATCGTTAAATCGTATATATTAATCAATAATAAAATTATCCCAATGACGCACATCTACACGTGATATTACAAATTCTGAAGTCATAACTTATTTCCATTACCGATCCTTTATACCCAAATCAAACTATAGGAGCGAAGCGGCACTGTTGGGCTCGCTGCCCGTAAAGAATACGGAGTAGCCCGCAGGGGACTAAATCGGAGAATAAAGGAGTCACCACTCAGTGTGAACTGGGAAATGATTTAAGGCCGCACTCATCCCTCGCAAGGGAAGACCTCAAACCATTGGGTTCAGAATTGTCCCTTACTTATGCCAGTATAATGGATGGGTTCACACAATGGTATAACCAAGTCTTATGCAACACATGCAAGAGACTTCAAATAAACACACAAATTTGCACACCCATAAACATGAATATACATAAAAGAAATATATAGTTCCGAAAGCATATTAGATAAAGAAATACGATAATGTAAATTATAAGAACAGTAAGAACATTAATAATAAACACACATTTGTGAGTATTCCCGAGTGGTACGTGGAGTTGTATCTCAAGTACAGATCGCACTACCGTCTATTCGGATTCGGCTACGGAATTTACGTCTGGGTTTCCATCTGATATACCGCAAGGGATTATACACACAATCATTAATGTAATGTAAATGGACATAAAAATATATGCGAAATAATATAGCAAAATATAAATAAAAGTAAGGCAGAATCTTAAGATGACAATAAAAGCGAATAACCAAATAAAAGATAAATAACTTTGAATAAATAAGAAATAATAAATAACGATGAATAAATAAATAAATAAAAGAAAAATAACTCAAACTAAATGCGAAATAATAAATAATGAAACTAAATGAGGGATAATAAATAAAGATAAAATAAAGAAACTAAATACGGGATAATGAATAAAGAAAAATAACATAATTAAATGCGAGATAATAAATAAACATGAACAATAAAGTAAATACGAAGTAATAAATAAAGATGAACAATAAAGTAAATGCGAGATAATGAAATAAAGATAAAATATGAAACTAAGTGCGGAATGATAAATAACAGTAAATGGATAAGAAAGGTAAATAGCAAAATAAAAGAAGGAATATGCGACCAAAATATTTGGCCGTTTTTAATATAGGACCTTGCATGCCCGGCTAGATGTATTTCATGTCTAACCAAGCATGTCGTGTCCAGAACAGTAAAATAACTATAATAGATAAATAAAAAATATAAGAAAGGATATGCGACCGAAAGATTTGGCCGTTTTTAGTATAGGACCTCGCATGCCCGGCTGGATGTATTTCATGTCCAACCAAGCATGTCATGTCCAGAACATCAAAATAACTATAATAGATAAATAATAAAATAGAAAAAATGAGATGCGACCGAAAGATTTGACCATTTTTAGTATAGGACCTCGCATGCCCGGCTAGATGTATTTCATGTCCAACCAAGCACGCCGCGTCCAGAACAGTAAAATAAATATAGTAAATGGTGCCATCAGGTCTTACCTTTTAAGTCGCTTCTCAGGAGTGCGTTGGGACGTAGCTGGAAGGATTAAAGCTTCACTGTTTTTCTCTTATTTAGAGCTACTGTTTGGTGATTATTTTGGGACTGTTTTAGGGGTTTTAGGCTACCGTTTTTGGTGGTTCATGGGCTGATTTTTCGGAGGGTGTTTTTGGTGGTTCAGTGACTGTTTTAGAGGGTGATTTTTGGTCACTGGTTCGGGGGATAATTTTCAGGACTGTTTTGGGATTTTTTTGGGTTATTTCGGTCACTTTTTCAAGTTTTTTTTTGTTAGTGCAGTTTACTAACTTGGTTTTTGCCAGATGTGAGGTCTGTTTTGTTGGTTTGTGTTGCACGGCTGGCTGGTGAGGGTATTTTGTGTGGCTTGTTGTTCACGAGGTGAGAGAGACTATCTTAGGTTCTTTTGTTTTGTTGTGTGTGTGTTTTGCTCTGTGAGTCAAAATTTTAAGGACTGCTTGTTGATTTTGGGTTGGTTGTTCATTCGGTGGAGTTTGTCTTTTATGTGGGTTTGGTATTCGTTTATTTGGTTGGGTGCTAAAAGGTTTGTTCACATGTTGGCTGGGTTCTTAGTGGTTTGTGTTCGTTGTTTGTTGTTCGGTCACGAGTGGCTTAGGGGTTGCTGGTTTGTTTGCCGTAAGAGGAGAGCTAGAGTTCTTGTTATGTCATGAGTGTGTGTGTGAATGAAAGAAGAGAGAGATGAGAGAGATTAAGGTTTTCTTTCTCTGTGTTTACCGAGTGGATGTGAGAAAATAAGAGAGAAAGAAAATATCTTAGAGAGATGAGCCTTAGGGTTTGGTTTAGTTATCTTTTATAGTTGCATGCTAGGTTTTTTTTTGTTATGCTTGCTATGGTTTCTTGTTATTCTTTATTTGTGTGCCGCCCCCCACTTATTTTGCCTTGTGTGTCAAAATTTTCCTTCCAAATTTGAGGGATTCAATCTTGGCTAATTTGGAAGGTAATTTGAATTCATTTGGCACATGTTTTGCATGAGGTTTTATTATTTTGGAGAGGACTTGGGCGTGTGGAACTTGTGATTTGCATGGTTGCATAGGCTTTGGATGGGTTGTGTAGGCACTGCATTTTTACACATAAGTCCCTATGATGAGTCTCATTTTGGAGACACTACCTTTTAAGTCACGGAGGTCACGGGAAACGGACATCGGAAGGGGAAATTCAGAATAAACAAGGTTCACTGTTTTCGTTAGTGCTGGTTCGTTGTTTACGTTCGAACGTCAAACGGATTGCGGGCGTTCGTGCCGCGTTCGAGGAAGCGTTCGAACGGTGTCGGTAATTCTGGTTTTGCTGCTAGCCTCACATCCAGCCCAATTAGCCCCCCAAAGCCATAAAACACATCCCAATTTAAATAAATAAATATTAAGTAAAACATTAACTAAATAAGATAATAATTAAATTAATTAAATAATTAAATAAAACATATACCAAACATAAAATAAGCAATTACCAACTTAAACTAAAATCATGCCTAATTTAAACAAATCACATACTAAATCAAAAATATAATCATACCAAGTTAAAATCAATCAACCAATATATTCCTAACTTAAAATATTGTATTCCTAAACCAAGCCAATCAAATATTCAACCTTCCCTATCTAGCCAAGATTTGTCCCCCCTCAATCTTTGAATTCCCTTAACCAAACCAAATCAAATCCCTCTTTAATTAGCCAAATCCATTTCCTTGTCAAGCCCAACCCTTTGCCTATAAAAAGAACCCTTCACCAACCTTCTAGTCCCTAGTCCCGAGCTCATAGACACAACTCTCCCTCACTCTCAATAACAAAAAGATCACAAACCAAAGAACCCCCATCGCCTTGACCAAAACACATCCCGAACAGCCCCCTCACCTCACCGAAAAACACATCCCAAGCAGCCCTAAACACACACATAAAACAGCCCCCGAACCACACCATACACCACAGAAAATAACGCCCAAAACATCCCAAAAATAGTAACTAAAATACAGCAGCAAAACAGTAGCAGCGACAACGAATCGGAGTCAAAACAACAGTAAAAGACGAAGGACAACGACCCAAAATAGTAAGACAACGAACGAGAGCAGTGAACCAGTGAACCGGAAGAGTTGCGGAGCTTTACCCCTTCCGATCTTCGTGAAACGCGAGTCGGAGACGAGAGACGACTTAAAAGGTTAGACCTGAGGGAACTTTTTCATTAGTTTCTATCCGTTTCTTTTGTTATTGAATTTTATTCGCATGAGAGTCGTTTATGGATGCATGTTGTGGCTTGAATGAAATGGAAGAGTGTCGTCTCTTGTGGTATATAGGATGGAAACCCAGACGTAAATTCCGTAGCCGAATCCGAATGGACGGTAGTGCGGTCTGTACTTAGGACACAACTCCACGTACCATTTGAGTAAACGGCACATTCTCTTGTTTTGTGTTGCTTTGTCTATCTATTTCTTGTTATTTAAATTCTGCATGTCGCTTATTTGTGTATGATATAATCGAGTGCATGGGCTCAGTAAGTGCGATGAAGGTCCCCTAATCGGAAGGGTTAAAATCCTTCACCACGATGCTTTGCCGCACCGGTTGATGTGTGTTCGGTTGAATGCGAGACACGTTCAATCGGACATACTTAGTTGAATATGATTGTCTTTATGTTTTTATGCATGATGTGATATGACGCGCATAGGCTTAGTATGTTGGTCTAAAGGTCCTCTCTTTGAGAGATCAAGAGCCCCCCAAAAGGCCACCTTTACGGCAGTACTTCGCCGCGCCCCCTTTATTTTGTTGTTTATGTATTGTGTCCCATTTCATGCATCAGGTCTGTTCCCGTTCGAACGCGTTTACGAACGCAACTCGAACGCGCATGCATTTTGCCTTATCATGCATCAGGTCTCATTTTCGTTCGAACACATTATCAAACGCCATACGAACGCGAGCATTCTGTTTCATTTACGTTCGAACGCGTTATCAAACGCCATACGAATGCGAGCATTCTGTTTCATTCCGTTCGAACGCGTTATCAAACGCCACACGAACGCGAACCTTCTGTTTACCGTTCGAACGCGTTTACGAACGCTACACGAACGCGCACACACTGAAATGAGTCTGTCTTATCATATTCACGCATAATTGCCTCTTGGTTGATCTTTCTTGTGTTATATAGCCAACCGTATTATTTGTATTCTTGCATTTATCCATTCTATGTGTTCTTGGATTGTATTCAAGCATGATTAGGCTGTTAGCAGGTTATTTGGTTAATAGGCTCATGAGATAGTACTCAAGCATGATTAGGTTGTTCTTAGTTTTCCCTATCATAGGATTGAAATATGTTCATGAGATTGTCATGTGATGTTGCATGTTGTGTGATGAACTTGTTGATGTATGCATATGAATCTAGAAGCATGATATTTTTGGAAATAAATGTTATTTAAGCCTGGTTAAATTATTACATAATCCTTTTATTACAAGTGACATAAGTAAGGGACCATTCCAAACCCAACGGTTGAGGTCTTCCCTTGCGAGGGGTTGAGTGCGGCCCTAAATCTTTGTCCTGGTTCACACCGGGTGGCGACTCCATATTATTTAGTACTTCCCAACTAGTGCCGCGAGCCTAGAAACGGCGTCGCCCGGTCCTGTTGTCCACAGTCTGGCGACTCCACTGGGGATAGTGAATTGGCCCCGAAATATTGACTTGTGATGTTTGGATTTATGTTTTAATTGACCGTGTCTATAGTGGATAAAGTGAGGGTTTAATCAAAGGCATTTTGAGGCTAGGTAATGGTTTGGTGTCTTCCTTCATTCACTACCTTTCTAGAAGGAAAAGCTGTGAAGGCACCTAGATAGCCATCTACTCGTAGCCTATTGTGATGGACTAATTTGGAGGACTCGTTGTTTATTCCTGACAACAAGCGATAATAGCCTAAGAGGCTTGGGTATTTAAGTGAGCCTCGCTTCACCTTTCCTCTGGGGGATCTACAACGGGAATCCATTTGACAGTCCGTCACACACCATAGCTCATTGGCACGTACCTTAGTGTATAAAAAAAGGGTGCGCCCACTTGGTTGCTCGAACCCTTGAGTGGGGGTAGACCTAGTTGTGGGCCATCCTTCGCCAGTGAGAGCCTTTGTCTATACTCTTACTAACCCACCCATAGACCGGGTGGCTAAAGTAACAATTATTTCCTTGGATATGTGCTTGTGGACCATCCTCATTGGATGCAGTTAGACTATTGTCAGAAATGCGGGCTTGCTGGGCCATTTAAACTGGGGCAAGTTCGTACCTTATGACTATTAGGCCCAAAGCTTCTGAAATGTTGATGGGCCATACTGTAGAAATTATTACGTTGCATTATCTTCATTATATGTTTGTGTTTAGAAACATTATCATTTGGATACGGTTGGACTTCTTGCCATGAGATGTGAACTTGTTGGGCCATTTAAACTGGGATGAGTTCACTCCTATGACAGTTAGCCCAAAAGCTTCTGAAATGATGATGGGCCGATTTGTGTGAGAATTTTAATGAGTTGATATATTCCTTGTATCATATGCATCTCATGCACCCCATGCATACATACATCATGTTAACCTTGTGTTCTGAAAGCCATCATAGATACATGTTGGTTAGGGAAGAGGACAGACTTGTCAAAAGACCAAGCAGCCACCAAGAGTACTGGCAGAAGACCTAGCCCAACGGGATAGGAAACCCAATCATGCAAGCATGCATACACGTAACATATTTGCATCATTTTTGTGTTTGTTCTGTTTTGTAATAACATGTTTCAAAAGAAAAAAAAGAAAGCGTCAAAAGACAAACCAATCAGGAACATCGATAGTACTGTATCAGTCTGGGGGCGAGGCCCGTATCAGTATCAGCCTTAGGGCGAGGCTCATATCAGTAGTATCAGTCTGGGGGCGAGGCCCATATCAGCAGTATCAGTCTTGGGGCGAGGCCCGTATCAGTATCAGTCTTGGGGCGAGGCCCATATCAGCAGTATCAGTCTTGGGGCGAGGCCCATATCAGTATCAGTCTTGGGGCGAGGCCCATATCAGTATCAGTCTGGGGGCGAGGCCCATATCAGCTGTATCAGTCTGGGGGCGAGGCCCATATCAATATCAGTTTAGGGCGAAGCCCACATCATTCTGCGGCCGAGGCCCACATCAACAGAATTTTGGAATGGATCCAGGGAATGAATCCCAGGGCCGAGGCCCACATCAGCAGAATTTTGGAATGAATCCAGGGAATGAATCTCAGGGACGAGGTCCACATCAGCAGAATTTTGGAATGAATCCAGGGAATGAATCCCAGGGCCGAGGCCCACATCAGCAGAATTTTGGAATGAATCCAGGGAATGAATCCCAGGGCCGAGGCCCGCATCAGCAGAATTTTGGAATGAATCCGAGGGTCGAGGCCCACATCAGCATCAATCTGGGGGCGAGGCCCATGTCAGTAGCAGTGGGGCCGAGGCCCACTTCAACAATCAGTTTTGGGGATGAGTCCCGAGGGTCGAGGCCCACATCAGCATCAATCTGGGGGCGAGGCCCATGTCAGTAGCAGTTGGGGCCGAGGCCCACTTCAACATCAGTTTTGGGGATGAGTCCTAGGGTCGAGGCCCATATCAAACACAGTTTGGGAATGAGTCCCAGGGTCGAGGCCCACATTACATCAGATCAGTTCTGCCGAGAATGGCACTCCGAGAATGGAGATATAGTCCGGGAATGGACAGCTCGAGAATGAGCACGCCGAGGATGGCACTCCGAGAATGGAGATATAGTCCGGGAATGGGCAGTTCAAGAATGAACAAGCTGAGGATGGCACTCCGAGAATGGAGATATAGTCCGGGAATGGGCAGTTCAAGAATGAACAAGCCGAGGATGGCACTCCGAGGATGGAGATATAGTTCGGGAATGGACATTTCAAGAATGAACAAGCCGAGAATGGCAATCCAAGAACGGAGCAGAGTTCAAGAATGAACAAGCCGGGAATGGCACTCCAAGAATGGAAGCACGGTTCGGGAATGGACCAGCTTACAGTAACAGTTCGGGAATGGACACCTTACGGTAACGGTTCGGGAATGGACCACATCACAACACGGTTCGGGAATGAACCAGGGGTCGCAGCACCTCACCACCCAAATCAACTCAACACATGGTAAGTCAAGTGGCAGCTGGCGAGCCAGGTAAGTAGAAATGCATTGCATAACTTTGATAGGATTGTCACTGTTGCACATTACACAAGTCCCATCAAAGTGGGGGCGACTGTAGGCACTGCATTTTTACACATAAGTCCCTATGATGAGTCTCATTTGGAGACACTACCTTTTAAGTCACGGAGGTCACGGGAAACGGACATCGGAAGGGGAAATTCAGAATAAATAAAGGTTCACTGTTTTCGTTAGTGCTGCGTTCATGTTTACGTTCGAACATCAAACGGATTGCGGGCGTTCGTGCCGCGTTCGAGGAAGCGTTCGAACGGTGTCGGTAATTCTGGTTTTGCTGCTAGCCTCACATCCAGCCCAATTAGCCCCCCAAAGCCCATAAAACACATCCCAATTTAAATAAATAAATATTAAGTAAAACATTAACTAAATAAGATAATAATTAAATTAATTAAATAATTAAATAAAACATATACCAAACATAAAATAAGCAATTACCAACTTAAACTAAAATCATGCCTAATTTAAACAAATCACATACTAAATCAAAAATATAATCATACCAAGTTAAAATCAATCAACCAATATATTCCTAACTTAAAATATTGTATTCCTAAACCAAGCCAATCAAATATTCAACCTTCCATATCTAGCCAAGATTTGTCCCCCCCTCAATCTTTGAATTCCCTTAACCAAACCAAATCAAATCCCTCTTTAATTAGCCAAATCCATTTCCTTGTCAAGCCCAACCCTTTGCCTATAAAAAGAACCCTTCACCAACCTTCTAGTCCCTAGTCCCGAGCTCATAGACACAACTCTCCCTCACTCTCAATAACAAAAGATCACAAACCAAAGAACCCCCATCGCCTTGACCAAAACACATCCCGAACAGCTCCCTCACCTCACCGAAAAAACACATCCCAAGCAGCCCTAAACACACACATAAAACAGCCCCCGAACCACACCATAACACCACAGAAAATAACGCCCAAAACATCCCAAAAATAGTAACTAAAATACAACAGCAAAACAGTAGCAGCGACAGCGAATCGGAGTCAAAACAACAGCAAAAGACGGAGGACAACGACCCAAAACAGTAAGACAACGAACGAGAGCAGTGAACCAGTGAACCGGAAGAGTTGCGGAGCTTTACCCCTTCCGATCTTCGTGAAACGTGAGTCCGAGAGACGACTTAAAAGGTTAGACCTGAGGGCACTTTTTCATTAGTTTCTATCCGTTTCTTTTGTTATTGAATTTTATTCGCATGAGAGTCGTTTATGGATGCATGTTGTGGCTTGAATGAAATGGAAGAGTGGCGTCTCTTGTGGTATATAGGATGGAAACCCAGACGTAAATTCCTTAGCCGAATCCGAATGGACGGTAGTGCGGTCTGTACTTGGGACACAACTCCACGTACCACTTGAGTAAAAGGCACCTTCTCTTGTTTTGTGTTGCTTTGGTCTATCTATTTTTTGTTATTAAATTCTGCATGTCGTTTATTTGTGTATGATATAATCGAGTGCATGGGCTCAGTAAGTGCGATGAAAGGTCCCCTAATCGGAAGGGCTAAAATCCTTCACCACGATGATTTGCCGCGCCGGTTGATGTGTGTTCGGTTGAATGCGAGACACGTTCAATCGGACATACTTAGTTGAATATGATTGTCTTTATGTTTGTATGCATGATGTGATATGACGCGCATAGGCTTAGTATGTTGGTCTAAATGTCCTCTCTTTGAGAGATCAAGAGCCCCCCAAAAGGCCACCTTTACGGCAGTACTTCGCCGCGCCCCCCTTTATTTTGTTGTTTATGTATTGTGTCCCATTTCATGCATCAGGTCTGTTCCCATTCGAACGCGTTTACGAACGCAACTCAAACGCGCATGCATTTTGCCTTATCATGCATCAGGTCTCATTTTCGTTCGAACGCGTTATCAAACGCCATACGAACGCGAGCATTCTGTTTCATTTACGTTCGAACGCGTTATCAAACGCCATACGAACGCGAGCATTCTGTTTCATTTCCGTTCGAACGCGTTATCAAACGCCACACGAACGCGAACCTTCTGTTTACCGTTCGAACGCGTTTACGAACGCTACACGAACGCGCACACACTGAACTGAGTCTGTCTTATCATATTCATGCATAATTGCCTCTTGGTTGATCTTTCTTGTGTTATATAGCCAACCGTATTATTTGTATTCTTGCATTTATCCATTCTATGTGTTCTTGGGATTGTATTCAAGCATGATTAGACTGTTAGCAGGTTATTTGGTTAATAGGCTCATGAGATAGTACTCAAGCATGATTAGGTTGTTCTTAGTTTTCCCTATCATAGGATTGAAATATGTTCATGAGATTGTCATGTGATGTTGCATGTTGTGATGAACTTGTTGATGTATGCATATGAATCTAGAAGCATGATATTTTTGGAAATAAATGTTATTTAAGCCTGGTTAAATTATTACTTAAATCCTTTTATTACAAGTGACATAGGTAAAGGACCATTCCGAACCCAACGGTTTGAGGTCTTCCCTTGCGAGGGGTGAGTGCGGCCTTAAATCTTTGTCCCGGTTCACACCGGGTGGCGACTCCATATTATTTAGTACTTCCCAACTAGTGCCGCGAGCCTAGAAACGGCGTCGCCCAGGTCCTGTTGTCCACAGGTTGTATGGCTTTGTGGAGTGTGGGTGTGTATGACATAGATAAATGGGCTTTCATGATTTGCAGGGATTTTGGGCCGAGGCTAAGGTTTAAAATAGAAAGTGACTAAGCGAACCCGAGACTAGGTAGTAAGTTCAAATCCGATGAGGTATTAATTTTAGAGTTTTCCCTTCTTGCATTTATTTCCCGCGACTTCCGTGACTTATCAGGTAGTGTCTCCATACGAGACTCATTATTGGGCTTTATGTAAAAATACAGTGCCTACAGTTGCCCCCACTTTGATGGGCTTGTGCAGTGACAACCCTATCAAAGTTATGCATGGATTTTTACTTACTTGGTTCGTCGGCTATCACCAGACTTACCTGTTGTTTACGAGATGCTTGGAACTGAATTGATTTGGTGATGAGGTGCTTCGACCCTCATTCATTCTCGAACTGTCCCGGGTGTGATATAGTTCATTCCCAAACCGTTACTGAGTGTGAGATGGTTCACTTCGTCGCTCGAACCCTTGAGTGGGGAGACCTAGTTATGGGCAATCCTTCGCCAGCGAGAGTCTTTGTCTACATTCCCGCAAACCCACACGTAGACCGGAGTTGTGTGACCTATAGCAACTATTTCCTTGTGTTTATGGACCATACTCATTTGGATGCAGTTGGACTTCTTGTCAGAAATGCGAACTTGTTGGGCCATTTAAACTGGGACGAGTTCATATCCTATGAAAATTGGGCCAAAAGCTTCTGAAATGTCGATGGGCCGCTCTGTAGAAATTATTGCTTTATGCTTGAATTATCTCTTTATGCTTGTATTTGGGGACCATCCTCATTTGGATGCAGTTGGACTTCTTGTCAGAAATGCAAACTTTTTGGGCCATTTAAACTGGGACGAGTTCGTATCCTGTGACAATTGGGCCAAAAGTTTCTAAAGTACCGATGGGCCATCCTGTGTTTGGGCCCCTTTTCATTTGAAATTGTTTTTAACCATGTTATCACAAAGGTGTAAACCTGTTGGGCCTTTTTCAACTGGGACAAGTTTTCACCTTGCAATAATATGATTGAAGCTTTAAAATGACGAGAGGCCAACTTATATATTCCATGCATTGCACGCATATATGCTGACTGAGAATTTTAAAAGAAACCATAGATTCTCGTTGGGTTAGGAAAGAGGGAAGACTTATCAAAAGTCCAGTAGCAAACATGAGTGAATCAGAAAATGAGGTATCCCATATGGATCAGTTGGAAACCAATCTCACCAAGATTACTGAACAGTTGCATGCCTTGACTGCCGCTATGGCCAATATGGCTTTGCCCCGTGCTGGGGGAAACTCTAAGAATGAGAGGTGTGAAAACCCTCCGACTAGATTGAATGATGATATCCCAGGTTTTGATGATGATATGGCTGAATATGCTGCGGGGAAAATGGCAGGGTCTCAAATTGAACTGCAGAAACTCCGAGATCAGGTAGAGTCGGTTACCCGTAAGATGAGGGGCAAGCACGAAGACCTGTTGGATTATGAGGCAATGACATTTGATGAAAAGTTTCCAGCTCAGTTTAAAATGCCAGATATAGCCAAGTTCAATGGGAATGGGGACCCAAGGGTCCATCTCCGGCAATATGTTTCAGTTATGAGTTCAGTGGGTCTATCCAAATGTCAGGTTCAAAAAATGTTTGGGATGTCACTCGAGGGGGCACCCGTGGTATGGTATCACATCTTGGAGAGGAAGATCAATGATGATTGGAGGGAATTGGCAGAGGCATTCTTGATACAGTATGTTACAGATCTGGAGATCGACTTGTCACTCCGGGACTTAGAAAATACCAAGCAGAAGCCAGAAGAAAGCTTCAAGGAATATGTAGACCGTTGGAGGAGCCAGCTGTTGAAAATGCAGACTCGGCCCTCAGAGAATGACCAGATAAAGATGATTATCAAGGGTACTAAGCCCTCAATTTATGGAAAGCTAAGGAGAATGACCTCCATGATTACTGATTTTCGACAGTTGAGGGAGACTTTCATGGATATTGAAGAAGAAGAAGTTGAGAACAGAAAGTTCTATAGCCTTAATAAGAGGCCCATTGGGGGACCATCAGGTACCAAGCCTGTTGCTGTTGAGATTTCTGCTATCCGGAACCGGCGTTTCTCCAACCTGGGTAGACCCTTGTCTAAGGTATTGGAGAAGCTAATGAGACAGGGACTTCTGAAACCCCTAGTGACCAAACCACTTCCACACCCACCACCACCGCACCTCAACCTGAACCACTATTGCCATTTCCATCAACAGAAGGGCCATAACACTGACAATTGTGCCCGCCTCCGCCATGAAATCCAGGACCTTATAGACTCCGAAAAAATACCTGACCCTGAAAAAGAACAGCCTAACACACACAAAAACCCCCTGTCGAATTACCACTTTGTCCCACCACCAACCTATATGATAAACTCTGGCCTACCCGAAAGCCTTGTCCTCAAATCATTTGGCCACCAAGCCTTCTGCCTTGGAATTTGGGATAGCAACAGTGAGGATGAAACAGAACAAAGGAAGAATTTCTGGGAAGATTTCCCCAGTAGTGATGAAAGGTGGTAAGAGGAATGACACGCATCGGGTTTTTTCTACAGTGATACGGCTGAGAAGGTAAGGAAGTGTTGACAGAAGGGAGAGAAGTGACAGAAAATATGGATAATATTGAAGGGGATACAGTGTTGCACCAGCTAAAGAAGACAAGGGCACAGGTCAGCATTTGGGAATTATTGTGTTCGTCACAGGAGCACAGGCGTGCTATGGTTGAAGCCTTGAGCAAAAATAGTACCAGAGGGTGCTAATCCTGCAATGTTTGTAGGGTCAGTACATGAGGAAACCTTGCAGGCAATAACGTTTTCTGAGGAAGAACTCTCGGTAGAGGGAAGAAATCACAACAAGCCACTATTCATTAGGGCTGAAGTGAGGGGCAAGAAGACATCTTATGTAATGATAAATGATGGCTCATCTATCAATGTTTGCCCATTGAAGATTTTGGCAAGGTTGGGAATGAAGGCAACAGATCTGGATCCCTCCAATATGACTATCAAAGCTTATGATGATAGCAAGCGAAGAGTTGAGGGTACCTTTGCTGCAGTAGTCAAGGTTGGCCCGATTGAGGATGAGGTTGAGTTCACAGTGCTGGATATCCCGACCACTTTTGCTTTGTTATTGGGAAGGTTGTGGTTCCACAAGCTTGGGGGCGTGCCCTCCACTCTGCATCAGGTTATTAAGTTTCCATACGGGGGAGAGATTGTCACCATCCGAGCTGAGGTAGACAGTGTTGTGGCCGCTTTGGAAATACAACCTTTCACACGGTTCCAAGTGTCGGAAACTTTTGAGGGGTAGGTGGATCCTAAGGTGGCTAGGATCATGGAGAAGATGAAGTTCGAGCTGGGTAAAGGTTCAACATTGCCAAACTTTAAGGGGCAGACTACCCGGAGAGGGTTGGGATACATGTCTGATGAGGATAAGCCGAAAGCCAAGAAGAAATGGTTAAAGCTGATGGAACGCTTTGTGAAGGCAACGGGATATCAGGGAGAACCTGAATCGGTATAAGTCAATGAGATTGTGGTTCCCAGGTTTGAGATCTTTCAGGATGTGATAAGTGAGAAGTCACTGGCATCAGAAATTGCGAAGAAGGAATAAGAGAAATGGGAATAAGAGCTGATGAAGTTGAGAGCCTGACCCTCGAGGAAAAAGAGGAAGACCCAGATGTGGGAGATGAAACATCTGTGGAGGATGAAGATGTTTATCTCTCTGATTTATTTGAATGTATTCATGCATCTGCTAACAATAAAGACAATCATTTTGCTTACTCGTCTGAGTCTCTCCCTTTCAATTTACACGACTTGAGTATATTTGATATCAGCTCCGTAAGAACCAATGCATTTAACCTTGGTACACCTGAGAGCCCCAGGGAAATTCTAATTGCATGTGAGGTTACCTCTGAGGAGCGGGAAAAATTAGAAGAAACATTAGCCAAATATGCCAAAGTGTTTGCTTGGTCCTATGAGGACATGCCTGGAGTAGACAGAAGCATCTCCCAGCATACAATACCAACTTATCCAGATATGAAGCCAGTGAAACAGAAACTTCGACGGATGAGACCTGAGTGGGCCGAGAAAGTCAGAGAGGAAGTCAAGAAACAGATAGATGTGGGATTCCTGGAAATAGTGAAGTATCCTGAGTGGTTTGTAAATATTGTACCGGTGCTGAAGAAAGACGGGAATGTCAGAATGTGTGTGGATTACAGAGATCTTAACAAGGATTGACCGAAAGATGATTTTCCTCTACCTCATATAGATGTGCTAGTTGACAGTGCGGCTTTATCTGCCATGTATTCATTTGCAGATGGGTTTTCAGGATACAATGAGGTTCTCATGGCTGAAGAAGACAAGCACAAGACTGCCTTTGTCACCGAGTGGGGCACATATTGTTACAAGGTAATGCCGTTTGGGCTCAATAATGCAGGAGCTACTTATCAGCGGATGGCACTACACTATTCCATGACTTGATGCACAAAGAGATTGAAGTATATGTGGATGATATGATAGTGAAATCAGAGACAAGAATTGGGCATATAGAAGCACTGGAGAAGTTCCTTCAGAGAGTTGACAAATACAACTTGCGGTTGAATCCCAAGAAATGTGTGTTTGAGGTAACATCAGGAAAGTTGCTGGGACATACAGTGGGAATGGGAGGAATAGAGGTAGACTCTGAGAAAATCAAAGCAATCACAGAGATGCCCGCACTGAAGACTGAGAAAGAAGTTAAAGCATTCCTCGGGAAAATTCAGTACATCAGTCGGTTCATCGCCAAGTTGACATCAGTATGTGAGCCTATCTTCAAACTGTTGAGAAAAGACCAGCCAGTGAAATGGAATGAGTAATGTCAAGCAGCCTTCGACAAGATCAGAGAATACTTGATAAAGCCTCCTGTATTGAAACCTTCGAGACCGGGCAGACCCTTGATATTGTATTTGGCCATTGAATCAGAAGAACTGGGGGAAATGATGGTACAGGCAGATGAGACAGGGGTAGAGCATGCAGTCTACTATCTTAGTAAGAAGATGCTTCCGTACGAAGCCTGTTATCAAAAGGTAGAGAATATATGTTTGGCAGTGGTATGGGTGTCCAGAAAACTGCGGCATTATTTCCAGTCTTACAAGATCCAGGTGGTGGCCAAGAAAATCCCTTGAAGTATCTACATTCAGTGCCTTCACTAGTATGGAAGTTGGGAAGATGGTTAGTGTTGCTGACAAAGTTTTACATTGAGTATCTCACCTCCAAGGTAATCAAAGGGCGAGCCGTAGCAGAGTTCCTAGCATTGCAACCTATTGAAGGGGATTAGTACAAGTTTGAATTCCCAGATGAAGAGATCCAAGCAATAACAGTTCTAGGATGGAAGATGTATTTCGACGGCGCAGTGAATTGCAAAGGAGCCGGAATTGGGATCGTGATAGTGACCCCCAAGGGAGAAACCTTGCCTATGGCCAAGAGGTTGACGTATGGAGTAAGTAACAACATGGCCGAGTATGAAGCATGTGTTTTTGGATTGATTGCATTGGTAGCCTTGAAGGCTGAGAGCGTGGAGGTCTACGGAGATTCGATGTTGGTAGTCCAACAGATGCAGGGAGAATGGGAATTGAAGGAAAAACGGTTGAAACCTTACCTTTTTCACCTCAGAGAGTTGGCACATGCTATCCCCGATTGTAAGTTTTAGCACTTGCCGCGAGAAGAGAATCATATGGCAGACACATTAGCTACACTTGCAGCGACTTGGGAAAATCCAGAAAGTAGTGTGATGAAACCACTGGTACTGACAACAGCAAGCAGACCCGTTTATGAGATAGAAAGAGTTCTGGAAGTGGAGGTCGACAACGGAAAACCTTGGTACCATGATATTCAGCAATACCTGGAACTCAGAGAACTCCCAGAAGAAGCCAACAGAAAAAACAGGATAGCTATTCAGAAGTTAGCTTCTCAGTATGTGGTTTTGAAAGGAGAATTGTACAAGAGATAGGCAAATGGCGTTCATCTGAAGTGTTTGAGAAAAGAAGAAGCTCAGAAGATAATGGAAGAAGTACATGCCGGGGTATGTGGACCGCACATGAATGGGTTGAATTTGTCTCGCAAGATTGTAAGACAAGGTTTCTACTGGTTGACCATGGAGACAGACTGTGCAAAACTGGTAAAACATTGTCATGATTGTCAAGCACACGGTAATTTGAACCACCTGCCTCACACAGAGTTACACGGGCTATCAGATCCATGGCCTTTCTCAGCATGGGGAATTGATATGATCGGGGAGATTCGACCGAATACATCGAATGGACATCGTTTCATAGTAGTGGCAGTGGAATACTTCTCAAAATGGGTGGAAGCCAAGTCATTTCGTAACGTCACAGTAAAGCAGATGGCGAAGTTCATAGCTCGGAACATCATATGTCGATATAGGATGCTGCATCATGTAGTGAAAGATAACAGAGTTCAGTTTCAAGGGGAAACAAAGGCAATTCTATAGAGATATGGGATAGGACATCATAAGTCGTCACCTTACCGGCCGCAGACAAATGGGGCAGTCGAGGCAGCCAATAAGACAGTAAAGAAGATATTAGCCAAGATGACAGAGAACTGCAAAGATTGGGCTAACAAGCCACCGTATGCCCTGTGGGGGTACAGAACATTAGTAAGAACAGCAACAGGAGCCACGCCTTACTCTTTGGTCTATGGAATGGAAGTAGTACTAACAGTGGAAGTTGAGATACAATCCCTGAGAGTATTAGCAGAAACAGAGTTACCTGAACAAGAATGGGCCGCACAGAGATTTGAACAATTAGCACTACTGGATGAAAAGAGGATGAAGTCCTTGCATCACATGCAGATATATCAGAAGAGACTAGCCCGAGCATTCAACAAGGAGGTGCATCCTACTAAGATCAGAAAAGGTGATTTGGTACTTAAGCAGTCGAGGCCGTCGACGACAGGCCCAAGAGGAAAGTTCAGACCTAATTGGGAAGGACCTTATATAGTGCAGAAAGTAATGGGAAATGGGGCAGTGAGACTGTCAGATTTGGAAGGGAACAGGTTCACCGCACCGATCAACGTGGACAGATTGAAACAGTACTTCGCTTGAGAAATAGAAGACCTGGCAGAAGACCAAACCCAATGGGATAAGGAATTCATGCATACACATAACGTATCTGCATTCTTTTTGTGTTTTATTTTGTTTTCACAGGTTTCAAAGAGGAAAATAAGAAAATGGCAAATTCAAGCCAACCAGAAGAAACAACGCATCAGTATCAGTTTGAGGATGAGTCCCAAGGTCGAGGCCCACATCCGCATCAGTTTGGGGGCGAGGCCCATATCAATAATTTTGGGGATGAGTCCCAAGGTCGAGGCCCACATCAGCATCAGCTTGGGGGCGAGGCCCACATCAGAATCAGTTTAGGGGCGAGGCCCACATCCGCATCAGTTTGGGGGGCGAGGCCCATATCAGCGATTTTGGGGATGAGTCCTAGGGTCGAGGCCCACAACAATATCAGCTTGGGGGCGAGGCCGACATCAGCATCAGTTCAGGGCCGAGGCCGACATCAGCATCAGTTTTGGGGATGAATCCCGGGGGCGAGGCCCACATCAGCATCAGTTTTAGGGATGAGTCTCAGGGTCGTGACCCACATCATCAGCAGTTTTGGGGATGTGTCTCAGGGTCGTGACCCACATTGTCAACGTTATCGGGATGCGTCCCAGGGTCGTTGGTCCCCTGCATCATCAGTTTTGGGGATGCATCCCAAGGTCGTGACCCACATTGTTAGCAGTATTGGGATGTATCCCAGGGTCGAGGCCCCCGTTGTCGGTTGCAATTATTGGGATGCGTCCCAAGATCGAGGTCCCCTACATCATCAACTCAGCTCGAAGTAGCAGGCAAGTCGGGTGGCAGCTGGCGAGCCAGGTAAGTAAAAATGCATTGCACAACTTTGATAGGATTGTCATTGTCACACACTGCACAAGTCCCATCAAAGTGGGGGCGACTGTAGGCACTGCATTTTTCATATAAGTCCCGATGATGAGTCTCATACGGAGGCACTACTCTTTAGGTTACGGAAGTCGCGGGAAACGAATGTCGAAAGGGGAAATTCAGAATAAGTATGTCATCGGATTCAATTCACACATGTTCACTGCGTTCGTTCATACTGCGTTCATGAACATGTTCGAACGTCAAGCATATTGCGGGCGTTCGTGTAGCGTTCGAATCGGTGTTCGAACTGTGTCGGTACTTCTGGTTTTGTTGCTAGCCTCACTGTAGGCACTGTATTTTTACATATAAGTCCCGATGATGAGTCTAATATGGAGACACTACCTCTTTAGTTGTGAAAGCCGCGGGAAACGGACGTTGGAAGGGTAAAGTTGGAAAATTGGTATTTTTGATGGATTTAACTCGCTTGTTTCGCTTCGGGTTCGCTTGTTGGACCTCTATTTTAAAACACACCAAGCCCAATCAAAAAATAATTAAAAAATATTTAAAACACAAATTAAAATCCATTTAAACTAAATCAAATTAAAACCTAATCCAATTATAACCAATTAAATTAAATTCACAAATTAGATTAAACTAAATCTAATTAAATTAAATTTCAAAATTAAATAAATCACTCACCTAATTTGAATAATTTCTTGCCTTAAATAATTAAAATTAAACACACACATAAATTAATTGATTTCTTTCCTTTCAAATAAACAATGCAGAAACCCTAACCCTACCCCCTCACTATATAAGCATCCAACAAACCCTAACTGCCTTGGCTGGTCTTCCCCACTCACGAAAAAAAGGACTTCTCTCCTATCTTCCATCTTCACGCCAACCCTTCTCCTCACAAACAAACACTCACCCTTCAGACCACTCTCCCTCTCGCCAGCCACTCACTCACGTCCCCACTCAGCCGAAACCAACAAACAAACAATAAACCCTTGATGCAGCAGCCCCTCTAAACATAAACTGCCACCAAACTCACACCACACACACACACGAACCACCCTCTCTCACCAAACAAACCTACGCTGACCAGCAAGCTCAAGCCTTCAACGCAGCCACATGGGATGCATGAACCCACGCACATGGTCCAGTGATTAACACGCCTACTGACTCACGTCCAAACCAAAACCTTAATATTGGCAACCAACTCACACGAACACAACTCCACCGAGTGAACCGACAGCCCTGAAAACCCACGAAGCCAACCTCACACGTCAACACTCACAGCCCATCACACTGCAAAACCCCACTCACGCATCTAGCCACATGCCCACTCATCCCTCATGCTATAACCACTCAACATGTCCCCTAGCCACTCTTACACGTCCTCAAATCCCCCTCTAAATCAACGCATGAATAAGCCCTGTGACCAGCCTTCAATTCACGCCTAATCAACACCTTCACAGCCCACCCAATTCACGCAATCAAGACACCCTACAAACAGCTCCTTCACGCCCATCACACTGCAAAACCCCACTCACGCATACAGCCCCCAAAACTACCCTGTTTTGCCGCAAATAAACTCTCCACAAACTGCCCAAAATAGTCCCCGAATTCATCCAAAAACTGCCTGAAACTGCCCAGTAAAACCCGCAAAACTGCACCAAAAACTGCCCCGTAAAACCCACAAACCGTAGGCCAAAACAGTCCCGCATTATCGCAAAATAGTAAGCTTAAATCGTGACCAGAAACCGCAACGAAACGGAGTGAAACCAGCAGCCTTAACAGCGAAACAGCGAGGAAAAACGTTGGATTTGTGAACCAGGAAAGTTGCGGAATATCAACCCTTCCGACGGCCGTGTAACGCGCTTTCGAGAGACGACAAAAGAGGTTAGACCTGAGGGCACCCTTTTTATTTATTATCTTTCGTTTCTTTATTTATTTTAATATTTGATATCGCATGAGAGTCGTTTGTTGAGGCATGATGTGAATTCCGGATGAGCGGAATACGTGTTTTCTTTTGTGGTATATCGGATGGAAACTCGGACGTAAATTCCGTAGCCGAATCCGAATGGACGGTAGTGCGGTTTGTACTCGGGATACAACGCCACGCACCACTTAAGAGATACGTATTTTGTTTCATCCAACCTTGTATTCGAGCATGATTTAGTCTAGTATGTTATTTATTTTCTTTTTTAAGCATGCTTTAGTTATTTATTTTTAAGCATGATTAGTTATTTATTTTTCGTTTGGGATTTGCATTATGATTAGGTTGTTATTTGTTTTCCGCATTATATAATTGAAGTATGTTCATGAGATTGCCGTGTGTTGTCGTGTGTTATGATGATTTACTTTTCGAGCATGCAAACTTAGACATAGGATTTATCTTTTTGAACATGAACTAGATTTAGGTTCCTTTTGTTCCAGGAGGAATAACCTCTCATCATATTGCAGCAGGGACATTTCTTGAGCATGTTGCGTAGATTCGGTTAGTTTATTGCACAAATCACATCTTACAAGTGGCATAAGTAAGGGACCATTCCGAACCCAACGGTTTGAGGTCTTCCCTTGCAAGGGGTGAGTGCGGCCTTAAATCTTTATCCCGGTTCACACCGGGTGGCGACTCCATGTTATTTCGTACTCCCAACTAGGCCGCGAGCCTAGAACAGCGTCGCCAATTTCTGTGTCCTACACTCACGCCCAAGCCTATTTAGCCCACCAAAACCCACCCAAAAATAATAAAACACATTTGTAACACATGGTGAAATTAAAACAAATCAAATAAAATCTAAATAATCACATACCTAATTAAAACAAATCAAATAAATCCATTCCTAATTTGAAAAAAACCACTCCCTAATTTAATTAGATGTTTTCCTTGTGAGATACTAATTAGAAATATTCCATTATAATTCCATGATTCCCTTTTCTATTCACACAAGAGAAACCCTAGCCTTTGCCTATAAAAAGAAGCCTTCACCAACACATCAAATCCCTACTCATTCTCCAAAAACACAAAAAGAAGTAAACCTAACATACACGCCCAAAAGAAAAAAAGTAAGAAGCAAGCAAGTAATTTTCTCTTCTACAATACTCCACCATCACGGAAACACTCACGAAATAACCCATCCATTGTCGCATCACACACCCTCCATTCACCGAAAACACATACCCAAACCATAGCTTAAACCATCGAAAAACACAGTCCCTGAAATTGCACTACAGTAACCGAAAAATCACCCCCCAAACAGCAGCCCAAACATCGAAAACAGTAGCAAAAAACAGTCCCCTAATATAGCAAAACAGTGACCAAAAAACTACACTTAAAAACCTTAAATTACCACAAGAAACAGCAGCAAAACAGCAGCAAAATAGAGGAAATGTCAGCTCAAAATAGCGAAGCAGTGAATGAGAGCAGTGGACCAGTGAACCGGAGGAGTTTCAGAGCATCAACCCTTCCGATGGTCGTGTAACGCACTTTCGAGAGACGACCTAAGAGGTTAGACCTGAGGGCACCCTTCTTATTTATTCTCATCTTTTTTTGTTGTTTATTAGAATTCCTTCGCATGAGAGTCCTTTGTTGATATATGTTGCCGTCCTTGAATGAATGGAACATGTGTTCTCTCTTGTGGTATATCGGATGGAAACCCGGACGTAAATTCCGTAGCCGAATTCGAATGGACGGTATTGCAGTTTGCACTCGGGATACAATGCCACGTACCACTTGAGATATTCACACATTTCGTTTCATCCAACCTTGTATTTGAGCATGATTGGGTATGTTATTTATTTTTTAAGCATGATTTAATCGTTAGTATGCTATTACTTTATGCATTTTACTTTCTATGCATTGTGATGTAATGTGCATGGGCTTAGTATGTTGGTCTAAAGGTTCTCAATTTGAGGGGAGAAAAGTCCAAAAGACTACCTTTATGATAATACTTTGCCGCGCCGGATGAAGTGTGTTTGATTGAATGTGAGATATGTTTAATCGGATATACGGAATTCCACATTATTGTCTCATTCATTTGTATGCATTGTGATATAATGCGCATGGGCTAACTACGGTGGATTAAAGGTCCTCTATTCGAGGGAAATGCCTGAAGGCTACCTTTACCACGATGTTTTGTGATCGGAGCGTAAACACACACGTATAACGCAAGCGTACGTATCGTTCAAGTAGTATAAAAAGTATCGATCCCACGAGGACTTAATACCTAAGTTATTAATTTTATGAGGTCAAATGATTACTAGTATCTAACAGGTTGTTTAATTGATTTGAAATGGCGACGATTCTAAATTTAAAGACAAGTAAATAAAATTGTTCGAAAGTAGATTTTAAGAAAATTCAATATTAAAGACTATCTAGGGTTGTGATTTCTCTTAATATCATTTTAAATATGAAGTGGTTATTTTATAGTTGGGTAAAATATTGATTTATTAACCTGGAACACTAAATTATGTAAAAGCCTTTCCGATGGTCAATTACAAATACCTAGTATAATCCAATTGAACCATATGTCTATGTCAACCAAATTACCTAGATTCATTAAGATTAAGTTCCAATTATGGCTACCCCCACCCGACAGGTATATTCATATCCTGTAAGGAAATCTATTAAAGGGTTATCTATCCTCAAGGAAGATCGTGGGCTATTGAGTCTGGGGTCTTAAACTTAAAATCCCTATGTCTAGTTCATTTTAAGTTTACCTAGTCAATTTAATTAATGGCCAGTTAATTAAAAAGTATTAAGATTAAGACTCAATAAATAAATCTTTATATTACCCAAACTATAATCTAACTCCTTATAAACCGGTGATATTAAAAGTCATCACAACCCCAGATAACTAATTTAGTTACGACACATAGTTAGGGCTAGTAAAATAAAAGGCATAAAATAAAATTACTGAAAAGTAAACGCGTTAAAGTAAAATACTGAAAGTGAAAATAAAATAAAAGCTAAGGCAAAAGGAATTAACTTCTACTATTTACTATTTAGATATCTCCCATAAAATAATATATAAACTTGTGATAATATTACCAACCGACCAATCTGGCGGTATCCTGATTAAGTCAAATTAAGTCCAACCAGCCATTAAGGCGGTAATATTTGTCCATAAACCAGCCATAAAGGCGGAACCAAAATTAAATTACCAACCGATCAATATGGCGGTATCCTTGATTAGTCAGGTTTAAACCAGATTAAAATTAAATTACCGACCGACCAATATAGCGGTATCCTTTTTAAATCAAATTTTAAATAGTGAATATATTATTTTTAAGGGAGATTAATCTAAATAGTAATAGTAAAATAATTACCTTTCACCCTAGCTGTGGAAGTTACCTCCTCATGATGAATAGTAAAAACTGTAAAAAGTAAGAAAGTAAATTACTATTATTACAGAACGTAATTAAAATTATTACAAAACTAAAAACTAAAAATTAAAACGAAACTTAGAGAGAGAAGAACTCCATATTTACATCAAAGAAATGGGAGAGAATGGTACAACAAAATCTGAAATCTCGAGCTGAATTTATAGGCCTCGGTAGGGTTCCAGCGTCGCGATGCCAAGGGCTTTGGCGTCGCTACGCCAGCTGCAGTTGGCGTGGCATGCTCTGGTTTTGACACGTGGCAATTCGGATAAGAAGATAAGGCGACACGTGGCGAGGCGGCTAAGAGCTCAATTATTATGCTGACGTGGCGCTGACGTGGCAAGGCGGCTGAAATCAATTGTCGGCACCGTAGGATTGCGACACGTGTCAAGGCGTGATTGGCTGATGATGACGTGGCATGTTGACTCGGTTGACCTTCTGACGTGGACGATGACGTGGAACGACGTGTGGCAGAGTTGACTCGTTGACCGATGACGTGGCGATGACATGGATGACACGTGGCACACGTGGCAATTGTGAGTGTCGGCATCGTAGGATGATGACATGTGGCACGGCGCACGTTAGCATATCGGCTGTGATGGTGACACGTGGCACGGCGTATTTTAGCAAAGTCAAACTTCTCAAATTCTGACTGCTGACCCGGCGCACATTAGCAGATCTGGTGCACGTTAGGCGTCGCGACGCGCCAAAATTACCGAAATGCCCTTTTTTCCAATTTTCACAGTTTTTCTCCAAATCACCTCCAGAATGTCCTTAAACTTTATTTATCTACAAAATAACACAAAACACATCAAAATATTCACAAGACTCAAGTAACTATACAAATTATTAGGTTAAATGAGTGAGAAATAGTGATATAAATACCACTCATCACACCCCCAAACCTAACATTTTGCTAGTCCTCGAGCAAAACACAGAATAAAATAACATAATTAAAATTTAACTAAGCCACTTTCGTAGGGATCACGGTTGCATTTAGCATATGCAACAAGCCTTTAAACCCTTAGGTTTCCCTAGTGGACGAGTTGTAGTCTCGTGAGGGTTTACAGCAATGATACCCACAAACATTTTACAAAAGTACAAAGTTAGTTAAAACAAATGCACACAAAAACAAAAAGACAAGAGAAAAGAGAATAACGAAGTTAGTGACTATTCAAGTGAAACTTCTACTCCAAGTTACTAGTTGTTTTGTTTCATTCTAAATTACTGAATAAGTAAACTCTCCGATTATATTTACCATTCTTCATATACACAGCCAGCATAATATTAATCAACTCATTTTTGCCCACAACAGTCATGAGTACAGTTGATAAGAGAGTAATATTTTTGTCCAAAAGTTCTATCAGATTTCACTCCTTTTTGTAGCAATGGAATAATTTTTCTGATTTTTCTGATTTTTTTTTTTCTTTGATTTTTTTTTTTTATATACAATACCTTCCGTCTATGTAACGAGTGTTTGGTCGGTGGCTCCCAAACCAGTTAGCTTTAGGGCACCAGGTGTTAAGACACCCCTACGAACTTAATTACTCAGACTTCAGATATATATATTTTTGCAGCATCTTTGATCCATGTAGCGAGCTTTAGGCCAGTGACTCCCAAACCAGTTGGTTTTAGGGCACTAGGTGTTAAAACACCCTTACAGACTTAATAACTCGGATCTCAGACGTTTTTTTTTTTTTTTTTTTTACTCCATCACTTTTTAAGATGCTTCCTCCAATTAAACTATAGCACTGAATATTACAAACTTTTCAATTTTAGCTCATGTCCGTATGTTTCTATGTATGTTGATAATACCTGCCAACTGAGCATAAGAAGATCCATTTTAGTCTGTTTTATGGAGAATTTACGAATTAAGCAAAAATTAACTTGTTTCGAAATAGGTTTGAAATACGTCTCAGGAGTGGAAACTCCTTACTCGGCTATCTTTTACCAATTTCACCTTTTTAGTCAAAACAAAAACACAAAAAACACAAAATATTTTTGTAATTTTTGAAAAATTTTCAATTTTTTTGTATTTTTCGAAAAATTTTGGACTAAAAATAAAAACAACATACAAACTAAAAACAATGTACTAATCAACTAATTCCCTCCCCCAAACCTAAATGAGACATTGTCCCCAATGTCTTAAACAGTAGAAGAAGAGTTTAGAAAATAATACCTGGTTAGCTAAAAATCTACAGGAATTTATCAGAGATTTTTGAGGGAGAGAAGGAAATTGCTTGTGAAGATTTGCGAGAGCTTCTTCCATCTTGAAATGTCTTAATCTACAAAAACTAAACACACAAAATTAAATCACTCCAAATCATAATATATACAAGATTTGCATGGGTTGCCTCCCTGCGAGCGCTAAGTTTAAAGTCGTCAGCTAGACGTGACTTCTTGAACGTTAGGCTGGATCTGAAAGTGTGACACTTTCTTTTTGTCGCTCAAATGATTCTCCCAGTAGTGCTTGACACGCTGACTGTTAACCTTGAATGTGTTGTTGGTATTGGGATCCAGTAACTCAACAGCTCCATATGGTAAAACCTGAGTGATCACAAATGGACCTGACCACCTAGATTTCAACTTTCCAGGGAAAAGTTTCAACCTCGAGTTGTACAACAACACCTGCTGCCTTGGTTCCAACTGTCTGTGCACTATTTTTCGATCATGCCATTTCTTGGTCTTTTCCTTGTACAATTTGGCATTCTCATAAGCCTGTAAGCGAAATTCCTCCAATTCGTTAAGTTGGTGAAGTCTTTTCTCTCATGCAGCTTGTGAATCTAATTCAACTTCTTCAGTGCCCAGTACACCTTGTGCTCAAGCTCAACTGGTAGATGGCACGCTTTCCCAAACACCAATTGATATGGGGACATACCAATGGGTGTCTTGTAAGCTGTCGGTAGGCCCATAATGCATCATCTAGTTTTGTTGACCAGTCCCTCCTTGTTGATCCAACGGTCCTTCTAGGATTCTCTTGATCTCCCTGTTTGAAACCTCAACCTGTCCATTTGACTATGGATGGTAAGCTGTGGCAACCTTGTGAGAAACTCCGTATTTGGATATGAGTGCATCGAAGTATTTGTTGCAGAAATGAGAGCCACCATCACTGATAATTGCCGAGGTGTTCCAAATCGGAGTGAAAATATTCTTTTTCAGGAATTTGATCACGACTTTTGAATCATTGGATGGCAGTGCAATTGCTTCGACCCATTTGGAGACGTAGTCTACAGCAACCAGGATGTACAGGTTTCCAAATGATGGAACAAAGGGTCCCATGAAATCAATACCCCATACATCAAATATTTCCACTTCTAGAATGTTTTGCAACGGTCCTTCGTTTCTCCTGGAAATATTTCCCATTCCCTGGCACCTGTCACATTGAAAAGCAAAAAGATAAGCATCTTTAAAAAGAGTGGGCCAGAACAAACCTGATTGTCGGACTTTGGCTGCAGTTTTGTTTCCGCTGAAGTGTCCGCCATATGGTGATGAATGACAGTGCTGCAAAACACTGTTGATTTCCTCCTGTGGAACACATCGTCTCAGTAGTTGATCAGCACACCGTTTGAACAGGTACGGTTCATCCCAGACATAGTGCTTGACTTCTTTGAAGAACTTCTTCCGTTGCTGAGTTGTCCATTCCAACGGCCTTTTCCTGACACAATGTAGTTGACATAGTCAACATACCAAGGGACTTCCTGTTGTTTCATGGCAAAAAGCTGTTCATCTGGAAAAGTTTCTTTGATTGACAATTCTTTTCAGCTGTTTCTCCATTCTCGAGCCTCGATAGATGATCTGCCACCTGATTCTCTGTTCCTTTCCTGTCTCGAATCTCCACGTCAAACTTGCAGAAGAAGTATCCAACGGATCAATCTGGGTTTTGCATCTTTCTTTGTGATCAGATATTTGATTGCTGAATGATCTGTGTAGACCACCACTTGGGGACCCAGCAGATAGGAGCGGATTTGTCAAAAGCGTATACACTGCGAGCAACTCCTTTTCGTTGGTTGTGTAGTTGAGTTGAGCTTCATTCAAGTTCTGCTGGAATAATAAATGGTGTGGAAAATCTTTGCTTTACGTTGTCCCAAACTGCACCTACAGCAAAATCACTAGCATCGCACATCACTTCAAATGGAAGGGTCCAGTCTGGTGCTACAATGATGGGGGCGGATACCAGCTTTTGTTTTAAGATCTCAAAGGCTTCTTGGCATTCTTTGGTGAAGTTGAAAGACATATCCTTCTCCAGAAGATGCATAGAGGTTTAGCAATCTTGGAAAAGTCTTTGATAAATCTCCTGTAAAAACCTGCATGTCCAAGAAAACTTCGAATACCTTTAACTGATGTTGGTGGAGGTAGTTTTTCAATTGTCTTTATCTTTGCTTTGTCTACCTCGATTCCCTTTTGTGAGATCCAGTGTCCAAGAACAATGCCTTTTTGCACCATAAAGTGGCATTTCTCCCAGTTGAGTACCAGGTTTGTATCTTCGCACCTTTGTAACACATGTTCCAAATTTTGCAAGCAATGGTCAAAAGAATCTCCAAACACAGAAAAGTCTCCATGAATACCTCCATACTCTGCTCCAACATGTCTGAGAATATGGCCATCATGCAACGCTGAAAAGTGGCGGGGGCATTACATAATCCAAATGGCATCCTGCGGAAAGCAAAAGTACCATAGGGACAAGTAAATATAGTTTTCTCCTGGTCTTCTGGTGCGATGGCAATCTGATTGTACCCTGAATATCCTTCAAGAAAGCAATAGAATTCATGTCCCGCCAATCTGTCTAACATCTGGTCAATGAATGGTAGCGGAAAATGGTCTTTTCTCGTGCTTTTTCAGATTTCTGTAGTCCATGCATACTCTCCATCCAGTCACCGTTCTTGTGGGATTAATTCGTTCTTTTCATTGGTAACCACAGTAATTCCTCCTTTCTTTGGCACACACTGCATAGGACTCACCCAATTGCTATCTGAGATGGGGTAAATGATGCCAGCATCTAACCATTTGATGATTTCTTTCTTCACGACTTCCTTCATGATTGGATTGAGTCTCCGTTGATGCTCCACTGTGGGTTTGTACTCATCGTTCATCAAGATTTTGTGCATGCAAAATGATGGACTAATGCCTCGAATGTCTGCTATAGTCCAGCCAATGGCTTTCTTGTGCTCTCGTAACACTCTTAGCAACTTTTCTTCCTGCTCCAATGTTAGTGAAGAAGAAATAATAACAGGTAATTCAGAAGAGTTTCCAAGAAATGCATACCTGAGATGGCTTGGAAGTAACTTCAGCTCCAACTGTGGTGGTTTTTCAATCGAAGGCTTGATTCGATCTTTCTTTGGTAGTTCCAAACTTTCAACTGGTGGTGTTACTTTGAATCAGAATGGTTTGTCAAGGTAATTGATACATTCTAGGATTTCAGCATCTAGCTCACTGTCAGTCATGTTGGTGATGCAAGCTTCAAGTGTATCTGTGGGATTTGGCTCAGTATTTTGAACGATACTTTCAACAACATCTACTCTGAAGCATTCTTCTTCCTTTTCATCACTCGGGAATTTCATGGCTTTGAAAACATTAAAGGTCACTTCTTGGTCCTGTACTTTCATGGTCAGTTCTCATTTTTACACATCAATCACAGTTTTACCTATAGCCAAGAATGGTCTCCCAAGTATGATAGGTATTTCTTTGTCTTCTTCCATGTCAAGGATGATGAAATCTGCTGGGAGAATTAGTTTGTCTACTTTCACCAGCACATCTTCAACAACACCTCTTGGAAATGCAAGTGTTCGGTCAGCAAGTTGCAATGAAACTGAGGTAGGCATTGCTTCTCCAATTTGCAGTTTCCTGTAAATAGAAAAAGGCATCAAGTTAACACTAGCACCTAAATCACATAAAACCTTACCGATAATGTTCCCAATGGTGCATGGAACTGTGAAACTGCCAGGATCTTTCAACTTCGGGGGAAGTTTCCTCTGAATAATGGCGCTACATTCTTCTGTTAATGCTACTGTTTCGTAGTCTCCCAATCTTCGTTTTCGTGAAAGAATGTCTTTCATGAATTTGACATAACTGGGCATTTCTTCCAAGGCTTCTGCAAATGTGATGTTGATGTGCAGCTTTTTGAAAACCTCCAGGAATCGAGCAAACTGCTTGTCCAGTTTGTTTTTCTGAAGACGCTGAGGAAAAAAGTGGAGGTGGAGTGATCTGTTCTTTTTCCTTTGCTTCTTTTTCCTTTGCTTCTTTTTCCTCCATCTGTTGTTCAGCTTCTTTTGGAACTTCTTCTTGGGACATCTTGATTCCAACATCTTTGTTGATTTCAGTACCGCTTTTCAAAGTAATGGCTTGACATTGCTCTTCCCTCGGTTCCTTGGATTGGGTTCTGTGTTGCTGGGAAGATTTCCTGGTGGTCTGTAACTCTGAGCATTAGTCAGTTGTTCGATTTGATTCTCCAGTGCTTTGATGGATGCTGATTGGCTCTGAAAGATAGCATCGTACTTTTTTAACTGAGCCAGCACTTCTGCTAATCCTGGTTCATTTGCCGGCTTATGGCCTTTGTTCTGTTGCTGAAATCCAGGTGGTGGATAGTTCCGCTGTTGGCCTGAATTGTTGCTCCATGAAAAATTAGGATGATTCCTCCACCCTGGGTTGTAGGTGTTGGAATATGGATTGTTCCCCTGTCTGTTGAAATTGTTGACAAAATTCACCGTTTCTTCAAGTTGGTTTGATTCTGGTGTTCCTCCATATGGTGAACTTGTGGATCCAGTGGTAAGAGTCTCCATGAATTTGCATATTTGATCTAGCTTGGTGTTGACTGCTGTATTGGCTCCACTTTCATAAATTCCTGCAATTCTTTGGATCATGCTCCTTTCAGTTGGCCACAAGGAATTGTTGTTGGCCATTTCTTCGATTAGTTCCCAGGCCTGATCTTCTCCTTTTGCCATTAAAGCTCCTCCAGCAGCAGCATCGATTGTGGTTCTCATTATTCCAGAAAGTCCATTATAGAATGTTTGGACTTGAAGCCATTTTGGAATCTCATGGTGAGGATATTTCCGAAGTAAATCTTTATACCTTTCCCAAGCTTCGTAGAGAGTTTCTGAGTCTTGTTGCACAAAGGATGTGATGTCATTCCTCAGCTTTCCAGTTCTGGCTGGTGGAAAGTATTTTGCAAGAAATTTGGTGACTAAAGTGTTCCATGTTATGATAGAACCTGCTGGTAATGAATGTAGCCAAGCTTTAGCTATGTCTTTCAAGGAATATGGAAAAGCACGCAGTCTCATTGCTTCTTCAGCTTCTCGGTTGTAATTGAAAGTGCCGCAAACTTCCAGGAAGTTGCTGATGTGGGCATTAGGATCTTCAGTTGCATTCCCCCCAAACTGAACTGACCGCTGAATCATCTGAATGCATGTTTTGATGTCTCCTGCATTTGCTGGTAAGGGAGGAAGTACAATACAAGAAATGAGTCTGTCAATCACCGGAATGGTTCTGTCTCGAATAGGAATTGGTGGTGCAACCTCCAAAGGTTCAGGTTCAATCTTTCCCTTCTCAACTGTCTTATGGTTCTTTCAATTTCTGGGTCAAGAGGTCGAAGTTCAAAGCTTCTGGTTCGTCTCATGAAGAATCTGATGACCTGAAACACAATTAAAACGAAAACAATAAGTAAAAAGAAAATTAGACACAAGTAATGTATCTAACCCCTAAACTAATAATAAAAGATAAATAAGTCCCCGGCAACGGCGCCAAAAACTTGATCAGAGCGTAAACACACACGTATAACGCAAGCGTACGTATCGTTCATGTAGTATAAAAAGTATCGATCCCACGAGGACTTAATACCTAAGTTATTAATTTTATGAGGTCAAATGATTACTAGTATCTAACAGGTTTTTTAATTGATTTGAAATGGCGACGATTCTAAATTTAAAGACAAGTAAATAAAATTGTTCGAAAGTAGATTTTAAGAAAATTCAATATTAAAAACTATCTAGGGTTGTGATTTCTTTTAATATCATTTTAAAGATGAAGTGGTTATTTTATAGTTGGGTAAAATATTGATTTATTAACCTGAAACACTAAATTATGTAAAAGCCTCTCCCGATGGTCAATTACAAATACCTAGTATAATCCAATTGAACCATATGTCTATGTCAACCAATTACCTAGATTCATTAAGATTAAGTTCCAATGATGGCTACCCCCGCCCGACAGGTATATTCCTATCATGTAAGGAAATCTATTAAAGGGTTATCTATCCTCAAGGAAGATCGTGGGCTATTGAGTCTGAGGTCTTAAACTTAAAATCCCTATGTCTAGTTCATTTTAAGTTTACCTAGTCAATTTAATTAATGGCCAGTTAATTAAAAAGTATTAAGATTAAGACTCAATAAATAAATCTTTATATTACCCAAACTATAATCTAACCCCTTATAAACCGTGATATTAAAAGTCATCACAACCCCAGATAACTAATTTAGTAACGACACATAGTTAGGGCTAGTAAAATAAAAGGCATAAAATAAAAATACTGAAAAGTAAACGCGTTAAAGTAAAATACTGAAAGGTGAAAATAAAATAAAAGCTAAGGCAAAAGGAATTAACTTCTACTATTTACTATTTAGATATCTCCCATGAAATAATATATAAACTTGTGATAATATTACCAACCGACCAATCTGGCGGTATCCTGATTAAGTCAAATTAAGTCCAACCAGCCATTAAGGCGGTAATATTTGTCCATAAACCAGCCATAAAGGCGGAACCAAAATTAAATTACCAACCGACCAATATGGCGGTATCCTTGATTAGTCAGGTTTAAATCAGATTAAAATTAAATTACCGACCGACCAATATAGCGGTATCCTTTTTAAGTCAAATTTTAAATAGTGAATATATTATTTTTAAGGGAGATTAATCTAAATAGCAATAGTAAAAGAATTACCTTTCACCCTAGCTGTGGAAGTTACCTCCTCATGATGAATAGTAAAAACTGTAAAAAGTAAGAAAGTAAATTACTATTATTACAGAACGTAATTAAAATTATTACAAAACTAAAACTAAAAATTAAAACGAAACTTAGAGAGAGAAGAACTCCCTATTTACATCAAAGAAATGGGAGAGAATGGTATAACAAAATCTGAAATCTCGAGCTGAATTTATAGGCCTCGGTAGGGTTCCAGCGTCGCGACGCCAAGGGCTTTGGCGTCGCTACGCCAGCTACAGTTGGCGTGGCATGCTCTGGTTTTGACTCGTGGCAATTCGGATAAGAAGATAAGGCGACACGTGGCGAGGCGGCTAAGAGCTCAATTATTATGCTGACGTGGAGTTGATGTGGCGCTGACATGGCAAGGCGGCTGAAATCAATTGTCGGCACCGTAGGATTGCGACACATGTCAAGGCGTGATTGGCTGATGATGACGTGGCATGTTGACTCGATTGACCTTCTGACGTGGACGATGACGTGGCACGACGCGTGGCAGAGTTGACTCGTTGACCGATGATGTGGCGATGACATGGATGACACGTGGCACACGTGGCAATTGTGAGTGTCGGCACCGTAGGATGATGACATGTGGCACGGCACACGTTAGCATATCGGCTGTGATGGTGACACGTGGCACGGTGCATTTTAGCAAAGTCAAACTTCTCAAATTCTGACCATTGACCCGGTGCACGTTAGCAGATCTGGTGCATGTTAGGCGTCGCGACGCCAACGGCTTGCGCGTCGCGACGTGCCAAAATTACCGAAATGCCCTTTTTTTCCAGTTTTCACAGTTTTGCTCCAAATCACCTCCAGAATGTCCTTAAACTTTATTTATCTACAAAATAACACAAAACACATCAAAATATTCACAAGACTCAAGTAACTATACAAAATATTAGGTTAAATGAGTGAGAAATAGTGATATAAATACCACTCATCATTTTGCCGTGCCTTTTATTATGTCATTTACCTTTTGCATAACATTGTTTTATTTACGCATGCATTACATTCTTGTGCGCATGGGCTAACTAGGGTGGATTAAAGGTCCTCTATTTGAGGGAAATTCCTAAAGGCTACCTTTTCCACGATGTTTTGCCGCGCCAGACAAGATGCACCCGATTGAATGTGAGATGTGTTCTATCGGGCACATGAGGTCCTACATTGTGTATTTGTTTATCCACATACGTGTTTGTGTCATTTCTGATGCTATTTTGGCAATCTCGTTCGAACGTATTTCCAATCGCTACACGAACGTATGCATTCTGTCTCATTCCATTCGAACGCGTTTACGAACGCTACACGAATGTATGCATTCAGTATCATTCCGTTCGAATGCTTTTATGAACGCTACACGAACGTATGCATTCTGTCTCATTCTGTTCGAACGCGTTTACGAACGCTACTCGAACGCGCATATATTTTATTGTATCATGCATCAGGTCTCATCATGTTCGAACACGTTTACGAATGCTATACGAACGCGAACATTCTGTTTATCGTTCGAACGTGTTATCAAACGCTACTCGAACGCTTACATACTATTTATCGTTCGAACCCGTTTACGAACGCTACACGAACGTGCACACACTGGATAGATTCCTTTATCATGTTTCATGCATCTTTGTTCCCTTAGTCATTCCCTTCCCCATCATATATTTAGTTAGCTCTCTTCAATATTTATGCACTTAATTGCCTCTCTTTAATACGCATGCTTGTACAATTATTGTTTATTTGCGTCTCTGTGTTTATCAATATAATATGTTCATGAAATTATATGCTTGCCGTTATTCCAATTCATTTTTTCTATGCATGAACTTAGAAGTAGATTATCCTTGGAAATATATGTTGCTTAGGCTTGGTTAGATTATTGCACAAATCCTTTCATTACAAGTGGCACAAGTAAGGGACCATTCTGAACCCAACGGTTTGAGGTCTTCCCTTGCGAGGGGTGAGTGCGGTCTTAAATCATTTTCCTGATTCACACTGGGTGGTGACTCCATTTTTAGTTCTCCGGTTTAATTCCCCTGCGGGCTATTCCATACTCCCAACCAGGCCGTGAGCCCGGGACAAGCGTCGCCGATTTCTGTGTCCTACACTATGGTTCGCATGTGGGCTTATAAGGGTAATGATAAAGGCTCTTGCCGGCAAAAGGTTGCCTACAACTAGGTCTCCCCACTCAAAGGTTCGAGCGATGACCGGCGTAAACACACACGTATAACGCAGGCGTACGTATCGTTCAAGTAATATAAAAAGTATCGATCCCACGAGGACTTAATACCAAATCTATTAATTTTATGAGGTCAAATGATTACTAGTATCTAACAGGTTGATTGATTGATTTGAAATGGTGATGATTCTAAATTTAAAAACAAGTAAATAAAATTGCACAAAACTAGATTTAAGAAAATTCAATATTAAAAACTATCTAGGGTTGTGAATCTTTCTAATATCTTTTAAAAGATGAAGTGGTTATTTCATGGTTGTGTAATAAATCGGTTTACTAACCTGGAACACTAAATTATGCAAAAGACTATGTCGATGGTCAGACGCAAATACCCAATTTAACCCAATTGAACCATATGTCTATGTCAACCAAATTATCTGGATTCGTTAAGTTTAAGTTCCAATTATGGCTACCCCGCCCGCCAGTTATATGTCTATCCTGTAAGGAAATCTATTAAAGGGTTATCTATCATCAAGGAAGATCGCGGGCTATTAAGTCTAAGGCTGAAACCTAAAATTCCTTTGTCAAGTTTATTTTAGATTTACCACATCAATCTTATTGGTGATCAGACAACAAGAAGCATTAAGCTTAAGACTTAATAAGAAAAAACTTAAATAAAATAAAAGACATAAAGTAAAATGCTGAAAAGTAAATTGCTGAAAAGTAAATGACGGAAAGTAAAATGCTGAAATTAAATACTGAAAATTAAATGCTGAAAAGTAAAATGCTGTAAGTAAATTACTGAAAAGTAAATGCTGAAAAGTAAATTGCTGAAAAGTAAAATGCTGAAAAGTAAATTGCTGAAAAGTAAATAAAGTAAAAGTACAATAAAAGAAAATGTTGAGGTAAAATGATCCACTTTTATTACTTTTATTTTAGATATCTTCCTTAATATAATATATTAACTTTGCATGATATTACCAACCTGTCATATAGGCGGTATCCAGATTAAGTCATATTAATAATTAATTACCAACCGACCAATCAGGCGGTATCCAGTTTAGTCAGGTTAAAACCAATTTAAATAATTACCAACCGACCAATATGGCGGTATCCTCGTTAAGTCAGGTTTTAACTAGTTTATATATTATAATTAAGGGAGATTAATCTAAATATTAGTAATAAAAGTTTTACCTTTTACCCCAGCAAAGGGGAGTTACCTCCTCATTACTGAAAAGTAAAAACTGAAAATTAAAGAAAGAAAAGTAATGTGCGTAAAAGTAAATTGCGGAAAGTAAAAACTGAAAAGTAAAGAAAAGAAATTACGAAAGCAGAAATTAATTACTGAAAGCTGTAAATAAACAAACAAGATACAATCTTCTTAGTATTCTTAAGGAATTCCTTAGAAGAAAGTATGAATTTTACAAATGAAATGACTTGGTATTTATAGGCAAAATTTTGCCTCCATCAAATCATCCACCAAATCCAATATCAATTGCTCCACTAATTGCTCCAAAAAATCCATTATTAATTGATACACTAATTTCTTATCGTGTTTGGTGGTCATTTGATAATTTTTATTATTTATTTATTTATTTATTTATTGCTTTGAAAATGTTTGAAAATGACTTTAATAATTACACACAACACACTTCTGGATGGTTCATTACTTTTGGGCATGAAATCTTCAGAATTCGAAATTATTTTGTCTTTAAAAGTTGTAGATCTTTGAGTCTTCTTTAATCTGGAACTTGAATCAGCTCAATCCGATATCGGAGTAAAACGTTATGCCCAAAATACGACATATGCGCAAAATTGTAATTTCCAAAACTGCACTTCGTTAAAACGCCCTTTCAAGTTTCCAATCTCCAAAATTAATATGTCAAGTCCAATTTTTGCCCTTTTTAGACTCACATTTCATCCTAAATGAATTCATTGTGTCCCAATATTATTTTATCTGCAAAATAAACTAAACACATCAAAACGTTCATCAAACCCGAGAAACTAAACAAAATATTAAGTAAAATGGGCGGTAAATATTGATATATTTTCAGCTCATCACACCCCCAAAACTAATATTTTACTAGTCCTCGAGCAAAACAAAAAATAAAATACAAGAAATAATTAAAATTAAACTAAGCCACTTTCGTAGGGATCACGGTTGCATTTAGCATATGCAACAAGCCTTTAAACCCCTAGGTGTCCCTAGTGGACGAGTTATAGTCTCGTGAGGGCTAACAGCAACGATACCCACAAACGTTTTACAAAAGTAAAAAGATAATACTAATACACACAAAAGCAAAAAGACAAGAGAAAAGAGAATAAAGAAGTTAGTGACTAATCAGGTGAAACTTCTACTCCAAGTTACTAGTTGTTTTCTTTCCTTCTAAATTACCGAATAAGTAATTCTCGTATTATATTTACTATTCTCCATATGCACAACCAATAAATATTAATGAACTCATTTTTGCCCACAACAGTCACAAGTGCAGTTGATAAGAGAGTAATATTTTTGTCCTAAAGTTTTATCAGAATTCACACACACCTTTTTGCAGCAATGAAATAAATTTTCTGATTTTTTCTGATTTTTTTTTCTTTGATTTTTGATTTTTTTTATTTATATACATATATTCCATCTATGTAGCGAGTGTTGGGTCGGTGACACCCAAACCAGTTGGCTTTAGGGCACCAGGTGTTAAGACACCCCTACGGACTTAATTACTCAGACTTCAGATATATATTTTTACAGCATCTTTGATCCATGTAGCGAGCTTTGGGCCAGTGACTCCCAAACCAGTTGGCTTTAGGGCACTAGGTGTTAAAACACCCTTACAGACTTAATAACTCGGATCTCAGATTTTTTTTTTTTTACTCCATCACTTTTTTGAGATGCTTCCCTCCAATTAAACTAGAGCACTGAATATTACAAACTTTTCAATTTTAGCTCATGTCCGTATGTTACAATGCATGTTGATAATACCTGCTAACTGAGCATATAAAGATCTATTTTAGTCAGTTTTATGGAGAATTTACAAATTAAATAATTTAAAATGAAATAAACAAAAATAACTTGTTTCAAAAATGGTTTGAGATACGTCTCAGGAGTGAAAACTCCTTACTCAGCTATCCCTTACCAATTTCACATTTTTAGTCAAAATAAAAACACAAAAACACAAAATATTTTTGTAATTTTTGAAAAATTTTCAATTTTTTTTGTATTTTTCGAAAATTTTGGACTAAAAATAAAAACAACACACAAACTAAAACAAGGTACTGATCAACTAATTCCCTCCCCCAAACCTAAATGAGACATTGTCCACAATGTCTTAACAGTAGAAGAAGATTTTAGAAGATAGTACCTGGTTAGCTGAAATTCTACAGAAAATTAAAGGTTAAGATCCAGATTATCCGACGCCTCTTACCACGATCGTCCTCAGACCAATTTATCTTTGAAAGGATAGGGTCAACTTGTGGTTCATAGGCTAAGAGTTGGTCTATTAGATCCGGAGCAGTTCTGGCAGTATAGAGGAGTTCTTTCATAGGTTTTGACACGAACCCATTTCTCCGAGCATCATCAAGAAACACCAAAGAAAATCATAAAATCCACCAACGTTAAACAGCCCAATGGTTTCTGGTGTATGTTTAAGTTCGCCCAAGATAGCACTATAAAAATTTCCTCCATGTGCCCAAGCCACCTGGCAAAGCAATAAAAGCATCAGCACGGTTAATCATTTCTACCAATCGTTCAGACATACCTGGCACGATCAGTTCCTCTCTGTTTGATGGTCCAATAAGATTTTCCTCTGCCAAGGGTTTTGGGATGATTCCCAAAACGTGATTTCCTCCTTCTGTACGGCCTTTGAAACGATCCCCATTAGTCTTAGATTGCCTCCGCCATATACTAAGTGCATATTCCTTTCTACTAAGACTCGACCCAATTCATGTGATGCTTCTACGTATTGTGGCTTAACACCAACACTAGTACCGCAAAACAAACAGATGTTTTCAACTCGTCTTCTTGAATTGGCTTCCATGTTTTACTTTGGATGTCTTCAAAAGTGCAATGATGAGTTGAATTTATAACACCTGAAAAAAGGTGAGTAAAAACAGTAACAATTATTAGTTAAACAGTAAAATAAATTGTGATAGTCAAAAAGGTTTGGATTCTGTCGGAGAAAATAAAAGAAACCAACAAAACATCACAATTATTATGAAAAGACAAGAGATATAATATTTACAATAATTTACAGCTTGATTGACGTCTATGCATCAGGGACAAGCTTCTTATCCAATTTTCTTATAAATTGGCAAACAAGGTCTTTTTGAGTCAGATTCCCGAGACTTAATTGTTGTCTTTCTTTTTGAAATTGTGTATGTAATTTGTGAATGGCTATGTGAACATATCCACTAGGATGCGTCTCGATATTCGAAGATATATCATCTAAAGACTCCTTAATCAAGCCATCCCTAATGAATTTAATTTTCTTCTTCACGATTATCAGACACCATTCCTAAAGAACGAAAACGAGTATTGCAATTCCAGAGTGCACATTTGTAACAAACACTCATTTTCTTAGCTCTACTTTTATTTGCATAGGTGCTTCTTCCAAAACCAGGCAAATGTGAAATAAAAGATTCAGAAGACTCACCTGCCAATCGGACTCGTGCTTCAATTACCCAACGAATATCATTAGGAACACCATGGATCGTTAGTAATCTCATCCGTTCTAAGCGAGCATTGTAGACTTTCATCAGAGAGTTTTGAGGGAGAGAGGGAAATTGCTTATGAAGTTTTGCGAGAACTTCTTCCATCGTGAAATGACTAAACCTGCAAAAATTAAACACACAAAAATAAAACACACGAGATCACAATATATACACAAATTGCATGGGTTGCCTCCCTGCTAGCGCTAAGTTTAAAGTCATCAGCTAGACGTGACTTCTCGATCGTTAGGCTGGATCTGAAAGTGTGACACTTTCTTTTTGTCGCTCAAATGATTCTCCCCAGTAGTGCTTGACACGCTTGTTTTTAACCTTGAAAGTTTTGTTGGAGTCAGGATCATGTATCTCAACGGCTCTATATGGTAAAACTTTGGTGATCACAAATGGACCTGACCACCGTGATTTTGGCTTCCATGGGAAAATTTCAACCTTGATTTGTTTAACAGTACCTTCTACCCTGGTTCCAGTTGTATGCACACTAACTTCTCATCATGTCTCTTCTTGGCCTTTTCTTTGTACAATTTGGCATCCTCAAAAGGCTGATTGTGAAATTTTTCCAATTCGTTGAGCTGGTGGAACTTTTTCTCTTCCGTTGCTTATAGTGCAAGAATTGGCTTTTTCAATGCAAAAGACGCTTTATCTTCAGGCTCCACAGGCAATTGACGTGTTTTAAGTTTGTCAGTAGAACTTTGCATTGCATTGGAGTTCTGAATGGTACCGTGTATCACATCAAGTCTGAAACATTCCTTCTTCTTTTCATCATCTAGGAAATTCATGGCCTTGAAAACATTGAATGTTACCTCTTGGTCATGTACCCTCATGGTTAATTCTCATTTTTGTACATCAATAATGGTTTGACCTGTAGCCAAGAATGGTCTCCCGAGGATGATTGGCACGTCTGTGTCTTCCTCCATATCAAGGACAATAAAATCAGCTGGGAAAATGAATTTGTCAACCTTGACCAGCACATCCTCAACTACGCCTCTTGGAAATATGAACGTTCTATCGGCATGTTGTAGAGAGACTGAAGTTGGCATTGTTTCTCCAATCTGCAATTTCCTGAAAATAGAAAAAGGCATCAAGTTAACACTTGCACCTAAATCACATAAAGCCCTACCAAAGTTATGTTCTCCTATGATGCAATGAATGGTGAAACTGCCAGGATCTTTCAACTTTGGCGGAAGCTTCCTCTGAATAATGGCGCTGCATTCTTCTGTCAATGCTACTGTCTTGTAATCTCTCAATCTCTGTTTTCGTGAAAGAATGTCTTTCATGAATTTTACATAGCTGGGCATTTGTTCCAAGGCTTCTGCAAATGGAATGTTGATGTGCATCTTTTTTAACACCTCCAGGAAGCGAGCAAACTGCTTGTCCAGTTTTTTTTTCTGAAGACGCTGAGGAAAAGGTGGAGGTGGAGTGATCTGTTCTTTTTCCTTTGCTTCTTTTTCCTCCATCTATTTCTTTGTTTCTTTTGGAACTTCCTCAGCAGTTGTTTTGGCTCCAACATCTTTGTTGATTTCAGTATCGCTTTTTACATGATGGCATGACATTGCTCTTTCCCTCGGTTCTTTGGATTGGGTTCTGTGTTGCTGGGAAGATTACCTGGCGGTATGTAACTTTGAGCATTGGCCAGTTGTCTGATTTGATTCTCCAGTGCTCTGATAGAAGCAGATTGGCTCTGAAAGATAGCATCATATGCTGCTTGTTGCTTTTTGAACATCTCTGCAATCCATTCTTTCATTTCTGGTTCTTTTTCATGTTCTTGGCCTTTTTTCTGTTGTTGAAATCCTGGTGGATAGTTCTGCTGTTGAAATCCAGGTGGTGGATTGTTCTTTTGTCCTGAATTGTTGCTCCATGAAAAATTGGGATGATTCATCCACCCTGTGTTGTATGTGTTGGAATATGGATTGTTCCCCTGTCTGTTGAAATTGTTGACATAATTCACCGTCTCTTCAAGTTGGTTTGGTTCTGGTGCTCCTCCATATGGTGAACTTGTTGATCAAGTGCTGAGAGTCTCCATGAATTTGCATATCTGATCCAGCTTGACGTTGATTGCTGTATTGGCTCCACTTTCATAAATTCCTGCAATTCTTTGGATCATGCTCCTTTCTGTTGGCCATAAGGAATTGTTGTTGGCCATTTCTTCGATTAGGTCCTAGGCTTGATCTTCTCATTTTGCCATTAAAGCTCCTCCAGCAGCATCGATTATGGTTCTCCGGTCCAGAAAGTCCATTATAGAAGGTTTGGACTTGAAGCCATTTTTGGAATCTCATGGTGAGGACATTTCCGGAGCAAATCTTTGTACCTTTCCCAAGCTTCGTAGAGAGTTTCTGAGTCTTGTTGCACAAAGGATGTGATGTCATTCCTCATATTTCCAGTTCTGGCTGGTGGAAAGTACTTTGCAAGAATTTTGGTGGCTAAAGTGTTCCAAGTTGTGATGGAACCTGCTGGTAGTGAATGTAGCCAAGCTTTAGCTCTGTCTTTCAAGGAGTATGGGAAAATACGAAGTCTCATTACTTCTTCAGCTTCTCGGTTGTAATTGAAAGTGCCGCAAACTTCCAGGAAGTTGCTGATGTGGGCATTAGGATCTTCAGTTGCATTCCCCCCAAACTGAACTGACTGCTGATCATATGAATGCATGTTTTGATGTCACCACGCATTTGCTGGTAAGGGAGGAAGTACAATACAAGAAATGAGTCTGTCGACCACCAGAATGGTTCTGTCTCGAATGGGAATTGGTGGTGCAACCTCCAAAGGTTCAGGTTCCATGTTGACTAAAGCTTCTTGGCCTTCTCGCCTTTCCCTTCTCAACTGTCTGATGGTTCTTTCAATTTCTGGAACAAGTGGTCGGAGTTCAAAGCTTCTGGTTCATCTCATGTAGTTTCTGAGAACCTGAAACACAACAAAATAAAAACAATAAGTGAAAAGAAATTAGATACAATAACGTATCTAACCCTAAAACTAATAGTGAAATATAAATAAGTCTCCGGCAACGGCGCCAAAAACTTGACCGGCGTAAACACACACGTATAACGCAAGCGTACGTATCGTTCAAGTAGTATAAAAAGTATCGATCCCACAAGGACTTAATACCAAATCTATTAATTTTATGAGGTCAAATGATTACTAGTATCTAACAGGTTGATTGATTGATTTGAAATGGTGATGATTCTAAATTTAAAAACAAGTAAATAAAATTGCACAAAACTAGATTTAAGAAAATTCAATATTAAAAACTATTTAGGGTTGTGAATCTTTCTAATATCTTTTAAAAGATAAAGTGGTTATTTCATGGTTGTGTAATAAATCGGTTTACTAACCTGGAACACTAAATTATGCAAAAGACTCTGTCGATGATCAGACGCAAATACCCAGTTTAACCCAATTGAACCATATGTCTATGTCAACCAAATTATCTGGATTCGTTAAGTTTAAGTTCCAATTATGGCTACCCCCGCCCAACAGGTATATGTCTATCTTGTAAGGAAATCTATTAAAGGGTTATATATCCTCAAGGAAGATCGTGGGATACTAAGTCTAAGGCTGAAACCTAAAAAATTCCTTTGTCAAGTTTATTTTAGATTTACCACATCAATCTTATTGGTGATCAGACAACAAGAAGCATTAAGCTTAAGACTTAATAAGTAAACCTTTAAATTACCCAAACTATAAAATAACCCCTTATAAACCGGTGATATTAGAATTCATCACAACCCTAGATAACTAACTTAGTTACGACAATAACCAGGGCTAGTAAAAACTTAAATAAAATAAAAGACATAAAGTAAATGCTGAAAAGTAAATTGCTGAAAAGTAAATGAACGGAAAATAAATGCTGAAATTAAATACTGAAAATTAAATGCTGAAAAGTAAATGCTGAAAAGTAAATTAATGAAAAGTAAATGCTGAAAAGTAAATTGCTGAAAAGTAAATAAAGCAAAAGTACAATAAAAGAAAATGTTGAGGTAAAAGTATCCACTTTTATTACTTCTATTTTAGATATCTCCCTTAATATAATATATTAACTTTGCATGATAATTACCAACCAGCCATATAGGCGGTATCCAGATTAAGTCAAATTAATAATTAATTACCACCGACCAATCATGCGGTATCCGGTTTAGTCAGGTTAAAACTAATTTAAATAATTACCAACAGACCAATATGGCGGTATCCTCGTTAAGTCAGGTTTTAACTAGTTTATATATTATAATTAAAAGAGATTAATCTAAATATTAGTAATAAAAGTTTTACCTTTTACCCCAGCAAAGGGGAATTACCTCCTCATTACTGAAACGTAAAAACGAAAATTAAAGAAAGAAAAGTAATGTGCGTAAAAGTAAATTGCGGAAAGTAAAAACTGAAAAGTAAAGAAAAGAAATTGCGAAAGCGGAAATTAATTACTGAAAGTTGTAAACAAACAAACAAGATACAATCTTCTTAGTATTCTTAAGGAATTCCTTAGAAGAAAGTATGAATTTACAAATGAAATTGCTTGGTATTTATAGGCAAAATTTTGTCTCCATCAAATCATCCACCAAATCCATTATCAATTGCTCCACTAATTGCTCTACTAATTACTCCACCAAATCCATTATTAATTGCTCCACTAACTTCTTATCATGTTTGGTGGTGATTTGATAATTTTTATTATTTATTTTTTTGCTTTGAAAATGATTGAAAATGACTTTAATAATTACACACAACACACTTCTGGATGGTTCATCAATATCGGGCATGAAATATTTAGAATTCGAAATTATTTTGTCTTTCAAAGTTGTACATATTTGAGTCGTCTTTAATCTGGAACTTGAATCAGCTCAATCCGATATCGGAGTAAAACGTTATGCCCAAAATACGTCAGATGCGCAAAATTGGAATTTCCAAAACTGCACTTCGTTATTAAAACGCCATTTCAAGTTTCCAATCTCCAAAATTATTATGTCAAGTCCAATTTTTGCCCTTATTTGACCCACATTTCGTCCTAAATGATTTCATTGTGTCCCAATATTATTTTATCTGTAAAATAAACTAAAACACATCAAAACGTTCATCAAACCCGAGAAACTAAACAAAATATTAAGTAAAAGGGGCGGTAAATATTGATACATTTTCCGCTCATCAAGCGACCAAGTGAGCGCACCTTTTTATACCTTAGAGTACATTCCAATGAGTGATGGACATAACATAATGATCCACCGCCTTGAGTGAAAGAGACTTCACGATACATGATGCCATCGGGGTAAAAAGTGTATGCTAAATATATGAGACTTGGGTAACCAAAGCCAAAGCCACGGACACTACAAGGCATTGTTTCGGGGCCGATTCTCTATCCCTAGTGGAGTCGCCAATTTGTAGGAGTGAAGCGGCACTGTTGGGCCCGCATCCCATAGAGAGTCGCCGCCCAGTGTGAACTGAGAAAAGATTTAAGGCTGCACTCACCCCTCTCAAGGGAATACCTCAAATCGTTGGGTTCGAAATGGTCTCTTACTTATGACAGTGTAATGGAAGGGTTCACACAATGGTATAACCAAGTCTTATGCAGCATATGCAAGATAATTCAAATAAACACACAAATTTGCACACCCATAAACATGAATATAAAAAAAGCAAATATAAAGCTCTGAAAGCATATTAGATAAAGAAATATGATAATGTAAATTATAAGAAAAGTAAAATATTAATAATAAACACACATTTGTGAGTATTTCTCGAGTGGTACGTGGAGTTGTATCTCAAGTACAGACCGCACTACCGTCCATTCGGATTCATCTACGAAATTTATGTCTGGGTTTCCATCCGATATACCGCAAGGGATAATACACACAATCATTAATGTAATGTAAACGGACATAAAAATATATGTGAAATAATATAGCAAAATATAAATAAAAGTAAAGGCGGAATCTTAAGATGACAATAAAAGCGAATAACCAAATAAAAAGATAAATAACACAGAATAAAAAGCGAAATAATAAATAACGATTAATAAATAAATAAATAAAGATAAATAACATAAACTAAATGAGAAATAATAAATAACGAAACTAAATACGGGATAATAAATAAAGATAAAATAATGAAACTAAATGCGGGATAATGAATAAAGAAAAATAACTGAATTAAATGCGAGACAATAAATAAACATGAACAATAAAGTAAATGTGAAGGAATAAATAAAGATGAACAATAAAGTAAATGCGGGATAATGAAATAAAGATAAAATACGAAAATAAATGTGGAATCATAAATAACAATAAATGGACAAGAAAGGTAAATAGCAAAATAAAACAAGGAAGATGCGACCAAAAGATTTGTCCATTTTAATATAGGACCTCGCATGTCCGGCTGGACGTATTTCACATAACCAAGCATGTCATGTCCAGAACAAAAAATAACTATAATAGATAAATAATACAATAGAAGAATTGAGATGCGACCGAAAGATTTGGCCGTTTTTAGTATAGGACCTCGCATGCCCGGCTGGACGTATTTCGTTTCCAACCAAGCATGCCGTGTCCAAAATAGCAAAATAACTATAATAGATAAATAATAAAATAGAAGAAAAGAGATGCGACCAAAAGATGTGGCCGTTTTTCGCATAGAACCTTGCATGCCCGGCTGGACATATTTCACATCCAACCAAGCACGCCACGCCCAGAACAGCAAAATAAATATAGTAAAAGGTGTGTCTCAGGTATTACCTTTTAATTCGCTTCTCAAAAGTGCATTGGGACGTCGCTGGAAGGATTAAAGCTTCGCTGTTTTTCTCTGGTTTGCTGGTTCACTATTTCGGCTCACTATTTCACTATTTTGGCCGTTGTTTTCACTGATTTAGGGCTGCTGTTTGGTGATTATTTTGGGATTGTTTTAGGGGTTTTAGGCTACCAGTTTTGGTGGTTCAGGGGCTGATTTTCGGAGGGTCTTTTTGGTGGTTCAGGGACTGTTTTAGGGGTTTATTTTCGGTCACTAGTTCATGGGGCTGATTTTTATGACTATTTGGGGCTTTTTTGGGTTATTTCAGTCACTGTTTCACTTTTTTTGTTAGTGCAGTTTGCTGACTTGTGTTTGCCGGATGTGAGGTCTGTTTTATTGGTTTGAGTTGCACGGCTAGCTGGTGAGGGTATTTTGTGTGGCTTGTTGTTCACGAGGTGAGAGAGAGTGTCTTAGGTTCTTTTGTTTTGTCGTGTATGTGTGTTGCTGTGTGAGTCAAAAGTTTAAGGGTTGCTTGTTGATTTTGGGTTTCTTGTTCATTCGGTGGAGTTTGTCTTTTTTGTGGGTTTGGTATTCGTTTATTTGGTTGGTGGCTAAAGGTTTGTTCATGTGTTGGTTGGGTTCTTAGTGGTTTGTGTTCGTTATATGTTGTTCGATCACATGTGGCTTAGGGGTTGTTGGTTTGTTTACCGTGAGAGGAGAGCTAGGGTTCTTGTTATATCGTGAGTGTGTGTGAGAGGAGAAGAGATAGATGAGAGAGATTAGGGTTTTTTCTCTGTGTTTGCCGAGTGGATGTGTGTGAAAAGAATAGAGAAAGAAAATATCTTTGAGAGATGAGCCTTAGGGTTTGGTTTGGTTATCTTTTTATAGTTGCATGCTAGGGTTCTTGTTATTCTTTGTGTGTGTGCCGCCCCTCCCCTATTATTTTACCTTGTGTGTCAAGAATTTCCTTTCAAATTTGAGGGATTCAATCTTGGCTAATTTGGAAGGTAATTTGAATGGATTTTTCACATGTTTTGCATGAGGTTCTATTATTTTGGAGAGGGCTTGGGCGTGTGGTTCTTGTGAGTTATATGGGTTGCATGGGCTTTGGATGGGTTGTATGGCTTTGTGGAGTATAGGTGTGTATGACATAGATAAATGTGCTTTCATAGGTTACGAGAGTTTTGGGTCGAGGCTAAGGTTTAAAACAGAATTTGACTAAGCGAATCCAAGGCTAGCTAGTGAGTTCAAATCCGATGAGGTATTATTTTAGAGTTTTCCCTTCCGGTATTCGTTTCCCATGATTTCCGCGACTTATCAGGTAGTGCCTCCAAACGAGGCTCATCATTGGGCTTTATGCAAAAGTGCAGTGCCTACACATACATATCCAATCATCTCATACATATAAAAATACGTGTTCATATGCTCATACATACTCATATATTTACAGACATGAATACATATTTGTACCGATTCATACATTTCCATACATCCACACATATACATAAATATTAAGCTCACATAAACATTAAGCTCACTTCATGTCTCACTTCATAACTGTAGACAACAGAACCTGGGCGACGCAGTTTCTAGGCTAGCGGCACTAGTTGGGAAATACTAAATAATATGGAGTCGCCACCCGGTGTGAACCGGGACAAAGATTTAAGGCCGCACTCACCCCTCGCAAGGGAAGACCTCAAACCGTTGGGTTCGGAATGGTCCCTTACTAATGTCACTTGTAATGAAAGGATTTATATAATAATTTAACAAGCTGAAGTAACACTTATTTCTAAGGGTATCATGCTTCTAAATTCACATTTATAAAATAAAATATGCGCCTAAATATACATGTATTTCACATATAAGATTGCATGCTTAGAGGTACATTAAATCAACAAACAGACAATTTCATTGGCATGTTGTATTCATGGAAACGCAAGCACATACTAACCACACAAGCACACATAAAGGCGAATCAAATGATGGTGAACATGTGATTTCATAGACATATCATAAACAAATAGCCATTACATGTCCATGCACAAATAAAGGAGTCAACTAAGTACATAATGCAAAAAGACGCTTAGGGATGCAATTAGGCATTAAAGTGAGCATGCTATGACGTGGTGCAAAGGAAGATAGATACAGACACAGACGCACATGTGATGAAAATGACTCAATTCAGTGCATTCGCGTTCGTGTAGCGTTCGTAAACGCGTTCGAACGGTAAACAGAAGGTTCGCGTCCGTATAGCGTTTGATAACGCGTTCCAACGGGACCAGACAGAAAACATGCGTTCGTGCGGCGTTTCGGAACGCGTTCGAACGGGTTATAGTAGTGACCTCCAAAATGCAGTAAACAATGTGACACATACATGAACAGATGAATATATGACTTCTCGTACATAACACAGATTAAGGGGCGCGGCAAATCATTGTAGCAAAGGTAGCTTTCAAGCATTTTCACCCCTCAAAGTTGAGGACCCTTGATCTCACTTGATAAGCCCATGCGCGATGCAATATGATGCATGAATTTTCAAAAAGACGTTATGAAGCGAATAACTAAATAAAAGAGGCGCGGCGAAGTACTGCCATAAAGGTGGCCTTTTAGGCTCTTTGTCTCTCAAAGAGAGGACCTTTAGACCAACATACTAAGCCCATGCGCAATGTGATATGATGCATGGTCATGTAAGAAGACGTCATACTAAACAACAAAATAAAGGGGGCACGGCGAAGTACTGCCGTAAAGGTGGCCTTTTGGGGCTCTTTGTCTCTCAAAGAGAGGACCTTTAGACCAACATACTAAGCCCATGCGCGTCACATCACAATACATGAAATAAAGACAATAAAAGTGTAGGACTTCGTATGCCCAATTGAACGTACATTCAACCCAAACACACTTCGTCCGGCGCGGCGAAGTAGTGTCACAAAGGTGGCCTTTTAGGCTCTTCGTCTCTCAAAGAGGGGACCTTTGGACTAACTCACTAAGCCCATGCGCTCAATCGCATCATACATACAAAAATAAAGACAATCAATCAAACTTAGTATGTCCGATTGAACGTATTTTGCATTCAACCGAACACACATCAACCGGCGCGGCAAAGCATCGTGGTAAAGGGCTTTAACCCTTCCCCATAGGGGATCTTTCATTCCACTTACTAAGCCCATGCGCTCGATCGCATCATAACATAAATAAATAACATGCGGAAATTAAAGGACGGAATAATAATGTGCGAATAATCAAAATAACATAAAGCGAAATATGCGTCGTTTACTCAAGTGGTACGTGGAGTTGTATCCCAAGTACAGACCGCACTACCGTCCATTCGGAATCGGCTACGGAATTTACGTCTGGGTTTTCATCCTATATACCACGAGAGACGACGTATTTTCCGTTTTAATCAATGGCCATAACACACATCACATGCAAACAATATTCAATAAATAATTTAAAACACAATTAAAAGAATCAATAAGAATCGAATAAATAATAAAAAGAAAACAAGTGTGAAAGGTACCCTCAGGTCTAACCTTTTAAGTCGTCTTCCGGACTCGCGTTTACAACCGTCGGAAGGGCTATCACTCCGCAACTTTTCTGGTTCACTTGTTTAGCGTCTTAACTTGTTGTTCCACTGTTTTCCCCGCTGTTTTCACTCCGTTTTGCTGCTATTTCCTCGCGGTTTTTTGGTCACTGTTCAGGTGTGTTTGTTCACTGTTTGGGGGTTGTTTTATGCGTTTTTGGAGGGTAAAGGGCTGCTATTTTGGAAGGGTTTCGGGAGCAGTTTCTGGTCACTATTTTGAGCAGTTTGCTGGCTGTTTTGGTGAGGGATAAGGGGCTGATTTGGTACAATTTCAGGGGTGTAAAGGGGCTGGTTTCAGGCGTTAAGATTGGCTGGTTCAGGGATGATTGTAAGGGGGCTGAGTGGACTGTGAGGCTTTGGTATTTTGGCTGATGCGTGAGGCAGTGAAGGGGGCTGTTGTGACTTCAGCGTGAGGTTGATGGGTTCTGAGTAGGTCTGCATGGCTTACGTGTGCTTATGAGTATGTACCGTGAGTGGGGCAGATGGCTTTTGTGAGGGCTGGTGAAGACATATGGCGTGAATGGCTTGTGAAGGTTTGCTTGTGCGTTAGTGGGGTGGAGGCTGTTGTGGTCTATGAAGGCTGATTGAGTGAAGGTTATGTGTTAAGGGCTATTGAGTTGATTTTTGTCGGTTTGGGCAGTGGGCGTATTTAAGGTTTGTTTGTTGAAGGTTGAGTGGCAGGCTTTAGGGTTCTTTGTTTCTTTTTTGTTTTCTCTGTGCCGTGTCTTGTGTCTTAGGGTGTTGGTTTAGTGTGTGTTTTATAGTTGTCAATTAGGGTTTGCATGGATAGGGATTTGTAATATCTAATTAGTGTCACAAAAGGAAAATATATATTTGATTGGGGGACAAATTTGGGCTAATTAGGAATGTAGTATATTTAGTTTGTGTTGATTAGGCATACAATATTTTAAGTTAGGAATAATATATTTTTAAGTAGGAATAATATTTGTTGATTGATTTTAATTAGGCATGCAATTTCTTTAATTTGGGTAAGTATTTTTATTATTTTGGTAGGTGATTATTTAGATTTTATTTGTTTTATTTAATTTGGTATATGACTTAATTAATTATTCTATTTAATTTGGTATATTGTTTAATTAATATTTAATTTGTGAATTTAATTGGTTTTAATTTACTTATATTTAATTTAAATTTAATTTGTGACATATATTTTAAATGTTTAATTATTATTGGTTTGTGATTTAATGGGCTTGGGCTAAGGTTAAGTTTTTTTAAAACGGAGATCCAACAGCGAACCCGAAGCTAAACACGTGAACTAAATCCGACAAAACCGTCAATTCTTGACTCTTCCCTTCCGACGTCTGTTTCCCGCGATTTCCGCGACTTAAAAGATAGTGCCTCCAAATGAGGCTCATCATCAGGTTTCACATGCAAAAATGCAATGCCTACAGTCGCCCCCACTTTGATGGGACTTGTGTAATGTGTAACAGTGACAATCCTATCAAAGTTATGCAATGCATTTTCACTTACCTAGCTAGCCAACTGCCACTTGACTTTCCACGTGTTTGAGTTGATTTGGGTGGTGAGGTGCTGCGACCCCTGGTTCATTCCCGAACCGTGTTGTGATGTGGTCCATTCCCGAACCGTTACTGTAAGGTGGTCCATTCTCGAATCGTTACTGTGAGTTGGTCCATTCCCGAACCGTTATTGTGAGGTGTTCATTCCCGATCTGTTACCGTGAGATGTCCATTCCTGAACTGTTACTGTAGGTGTTCATTCTCGAACCGTTACTGTGAGTTGGTCCATTCCCGAACCGTTACTGTGAGGTGGTCCATTCCCGAACCGTTACTGTGAGGTGTTCATTCTCGAACTGTTACCGGGAGTTGGTCCATTCCCGAACCTTTACTGTGAGGTGTTCATTCTCGAACTATGCTTCCATTCTTGGAGTGCCATTCCCGGCTTGTTCATTCCTGAACTGTATTTCCATTCCTAGAGTGCCATTCCCGGCTTGTTCATTCTCGAACTGTGTTGAGATGAGGCTTTATCCCTCCCGAGCTTTATTCCCGAACTGTTGAGATGAGGCTTTATTCCTCCTGAGCTTTATTCCCGGACTGTTGAGATGAGGCTTTATTCCTGAACTGTGTTGAGATGAGGCTTTATTCCCCTGACTGTCTGGACTGTGGGCTTTGTTCCCAAACTGCATTGAGATGAGGCTTTATTCCCCTGGGCTTTGTTCCCAAATTACGTTGACTGTGGGCTTTATTCCCGAATTATACTGAATGTGGGCTTTATTCCTGAACCGTACTGAATGTGGGCTTTATTCCCGAACTGCACTGAATGTGGGCTTTATTCCCGAACTGTACTGACATGAGGCTTTCTTCCCTTGAGCTTTGTTCTTGAACTGAATGTAGGCTTTCTTCCTGAACTGCACTGAGTGTGGGCTTGTTTCCGAACTGTACTGACATGAGGCTTTCTTCCCCTTGAGCTTTGTTCTCAAACTATACTGACATGAGGCTTTCTTCCCCTTGAGCTTTGTTCTCAAATTATACTGATATGAGGCTTTCTTCCCCTTGAGCTTTGTTCTCAAATTATACTGATATGAGGCTTTCTTCCCCTTGAGCTTTGTTCTCGAGCTATACTGGCATGAGGCTTTATTCCTCCCGAGTTTTGTTCTCAAACTATACTGATATGAGGCTTTCTTCCTGAACTGAACTGAATGTAGGCTTTCTCTTCCCTGAACTGATATGGGCCTCGCCTCGATCTGATACTGATATGGGCCTCGCCCCTAAACTGATGCTGATGTGGGACTCGCCCCCAAGCTGATACTAATGTGGGCCTCGGCCCTGAACTGATACTGATGTGGGCATCGCCCCTATGTTGATATTGATATGGGCCTCGCCCCCATGCTGATACTGATGCTAATATTGATGCTTCTGACTGGCTTTCATTTGCCGCTTTCTCTCTTTCTTCTTAAAAACCTGTGAACACAAAACAAACACAAAACACAAAAAGGAATGCAAAATATGTTACGTGTATGCATGTATGCATGAGTTTTCTTATCCCGTTGGGTTAGGTCTTCTGTCAATTCCATTGATGACCATTCTCTCTTTGGGAAAGTACCATTTCCCACCTGTTTACACTGATTTGTTCCAGGAACCCATTTCTTTCCAAGTCTAACAGTCCCACTGTCTCAATTTCCCAATTCTTGAATGGCTAACTTATCTTTTCTGCTTGCTTCCTTTGAGGATTCCCTACGTTCTGAGCATCACATTACCAAGATTGAACACACTCATGTTGCAAGTTTGAAAGTAATAGTCTTAGGCAGATAAATGAAATGATCGCCTTTATTATTGTTGAGGAAACGTTCGAACAGGTAAATAAAATCAATGTCTTTATTAAAAGTGCAAGATAAACTAGGAGAAACAACAGTGCCTTCTTCTTCAGCCACATGGTTCTTCACCATTGTTATCCCTTATCCCCATATGAGAAGCTTGGTGGTTGAGGGTTCGGAGGTCAAAGGTTTCAAGAAAGCAAAAGGTTATCATGGTGGTGGGGCGGAGTGGTAATTGGTAGGGGGTTCTTTGGTGTATTGGGTTGTTCTTTCTCTGGGTCGGGTATTGTATGGGCATCGATGAGGTTTTGGATTTCATGTCTGAGGTGGGCGCAGTTGTCGGTGTCATGGCCTTTTTCTTGGTGAAGTGACAGTATAAGTTTAAGTTCATGTGAGGTGGCACAGGATTTGGGATGGGCCTAGGTTCCAAAGGTTTTAAGAGTTCTTACCCTTCAGCTTTTCGAATACCTTTGAAAGAGGCTTACCAAGGTTAGAAAATCGTCTGTTCTTAATGGCAGTGACCTCAGCAGTAGCAGGCATAGTCCCTGAATGTCCCCCAATATTCCTTCTGTTCTGTCCATAAAACTTTCTGTTCTCGGCTTCCTCCTCCTCAATATCCATAACTGTCTCCATCAGCTGTCGAAAAATAATCATCCGAAGTCATTCTCCTCAGTTTGCCATAAATAGAGGGTTTGGTGCCCTTGATGATCATTTTGATCTGGTCCTTTTCTGAGGGCCGGGTCTGCATCTTCAGAAGCTGGCTCCTCCAGCGGTCCACATATTCCTTGAAATTTTCCTCCGGCTTCTGCTTGATATTTTCTAAGTCACGGAGTGACAAGTCAATCTCCAGGTCCGTGACATATTGCTTTAAGAAAGCATCAGCTAGCTCCCTCCAATCTTCTTTAACCTGCTTGTCCAGGTTATGGTACCATACTACTGGTGCCCCCCGAGTGACATCCCAAACATCTTTTGGACTTGGCGCTGAGACAGGCCAACTGAACTCATAACAGACACATACTGACGGAGATGCACTCTCGGATCTCCGTTCCCATTGAACTTAGCCATGTCGGGCATTCTGAACTGAGCAGGCAACTGTTCCTCAAAGGTCATCGCCTCATAGTCTAGTAAGTCTTCATCCTTACCCTTCATCTTACGGGTAACAGACTCTACCTGGTCACGGAGTTTCTGCAATTCTTCCTGAGACCCACTTTTCTCCCAGTGGTATAATCAGCCACATCATCATCAAAAGCGGGGATGTCATCCCCCAATCCATTCGGAGTCTCCTCACATCTTACATTCTCAGAGTTTCCCCCAGCACGGGGCACAGCCATATTTGTCATGGCAACAGTCAAGGCTTGCAACTGTTCGGTAATCTTAGCCAAACTATTTTCCAACTGATATCTATCCGGATACCTCATTATCGGATGTACTCATGTCTGTTATCGGTCTTTTGGTGAGTCTTCCCTCTTCCCTAACCCAACGGAAGTCTATGATGGCTTTTAGAACACAAGGGTTAGCATGATGTATGTATGCATGGGGTGTAGTGAGATGTAGTAACGTATATAACACATTGAATCAACTAAAATCTTCAAACAAATCAGCTTATTATCATTTTAGAAGCTTTTGGGACAACTGTCATAAGAGTGAACCCGTCCCAGTTTAAATGGCCCAACGAGTTCTGTCTTATGGCAAAGAGCCCAACTAAATCCAAATGATAATATTTCGAACACAAGCACAAGGTGGCCCACCAACACTTAGACGCCTTTGGCCCAATAGTCATGGAATACATCCTTGTCCCAGTTTAAATGGCCCAACAAGCCCATATCTCATGACAAATGGTCCAAATGGATCCAAACGATGATGTTCCCAAACACAAGCATAGAAGAGAGATAATGCAAACATAATACTTTTTTTACATAATGGCCCGTCAACATTTCAGAAGCCTTGGGCCTAATAGTCATACGGTACAAACTTGCCCCAGTTTAAATGGCCCAGCAAGCCCGCATTTCTGACAATAGTCCAACTGCATCCAAATGAGGATGGTCCACAAGCACATACTCAAGGAAATAATTGTTACTTTAACCATACAAATCGGTCTATGGGTGGGTTAGCAAGAGTATAGACAAAGGCTCTCACCGGCGAAGGATGGCCCACAACTAGGTCTCCCCACTCAAGGGTTCGAGCAACCAAGTGAGCGCACCCTTTTTATACACTAAGGTACGTGCCAATGAGCTATGGTGTGTGACGGACTGTCAAATGGATTTCTCGTTGTAGATTCCCCAGAGGGAAGGTGGAGCGAGGCTCACTTAAGTACCCAAAGCCTCTTAGGCTCTTATCGCTTGGTGTTAGGAATAAACAACGAGTCCTCCAAATTAGTCCACCACAAAGGCTACGAGTAGATGGCTATCTAGGTGCCTTCACAGCTTTTCCTTCTAGAAAGGTAGTGAGTGAAGGAAGACACCAAACCATTACCTAGCCTCAAAATGCCCTCGATTAAACCCTCACTTTATCCACTATAGACATGGTCAATTAAAACATAAATCCAAACATTACAAGACAATATTTCGGGGCCAATTCTATATCCCCAGTGGAGTCGCCAGACTGTAGACAACAGAACCTGGGCGACGCAATTTCTAGGCTCGCGGCACTAGTTGGGAAATACTAAATAATATGGAGTCGCCACCCGGTGTGAACCGGGACAAAGATTTAAGGCCGCACTCACCCCTCGCAAGGGAAGACCTCAAACCGTTGGGTTCGAAATGGTCCCTTACTCATGTCACTTGTAATGAAATGATTTATATAATAATTTAAACAAGCAAGTAAGAAAACACTTATTTCTAAGGGTATCATGCTTCTAAATTCACATTTATAAAATAAAATATGCGCCTAAATATACATGTATTTCACATATAAGATTGCATGCTTAGAGGTACATTAAATCAACAAACAGACAATTTCATTGGCATGTTGTATTCATGGAAACGCAAGCACATACTAACCACACAAGCACACATAAAGGCGAATCAAATGATGGTGAACATGTGATTTCATAGACATATCATAAACAAATAGCCATTACATGTCCATGCACAAATAAAGGAGTCAACTAAGTACATAATGCAAAAAGACGCTTAGGGATGCAATTAGGCATTAAAGTGAGCATGCTATGACGTGGTGCAAAAGAAGATAGATACAGACACAGACGCACATGTGATGAAAATGACTCAATTCAGTGCTATTCGCGGTTCGTGTAGCGTTCGTAAACGCGTTCGAACGGTAAACAGAAGGTTCGCGTCCGTATAGCGTTTGATAACGCGTTCGAACGGGACCAGACAGAAAACATGCGTTCGTGCGGCGTTTCGGAACGCGTTCGAACGGGTTATAGTAGTGACCTCCAAAATGCAGTAAACAATGTGACACATACATGAACAGATGAATATATGACTTCTCGTACATAACAACAGATTAAGGGGCGCGGCAAATCATTGTAGCAAAGGTAGCTTTCAAGCATTTTCACCCCTCAAAGTTGAGGACCCTTGATCTCACTTGATAAGCCCATGCGCGATGCAATATGATGCATGAATTTTCAAAAAGACGTTATGAAGCGAATAACTAAATAAAAGAGGCGCGGCGAAGTACTGCCATAAAGGTGGCCTTTTAGGCTCTTTGTCTCTCAAAGAGAGGACCTTTAGACCAACATACTAAGCCCATGCGCAATGTGATATGATGCATGGTCATGTAAGAAGACGTCATACTAAACAACAAAATAAATGGGGCGCGGCGAAGTACTGCCATAAAGGTGGCCTTTTGGGGCTCTTTGTCTCTCAAAGAGAGGACCTTTAGACCAACATACTAAGCCCATGCGCGTCACATCACAATACATGAAATAAAGACAATAAAAGTGTAGGACTTCGTATATGCCCAATTGAACGTACATTCAACCCAAACACACTTCGTCCGGCGCGGCGAAGTAGTGTCACAAAGGTGGCCTTTTAGGCTCTTCGTCTCTCAAAGAGGGGACCTTTGGACTAACTCACTAAGCCCATGCGCTCAATCGCATCATACATACAAAAATAAAGACAATCAATCAAAATTAGTATGTCCGATTGAACGTATTTTGCATTCAACCGAACACACATCAACCGGCGCGGCAAAGCATCGTGGTAAAGGGCTTTAACCCTTCCCCATAGGGGATCTTTCATTCCACTTACTAAGCCCATGCGCTCGATCGCATCATAACATAAATAAATAACATGCGGAAATTACAGGACGGAATAATAAAGTGCGAATAATCAAAATAACATAAAGCGAAATATGTGTCGTTTACTCAAGTGGTACGTGGAGTTGTATCCCAAGTACAGACCGCACTACCGTCCATTCGGAATCGGCTACGGAATTTACGTCTGGGTTTCCATCCTATATACCACGAGAGACGACGTATTTTCCGTTTTAATCAATGGCCACAACACACATCACATGCAAACAATATTCAATAAATAATTTAAAACACAATTAAAAGAATCAATAAGAATCGAATAAATAATAAAAAGAAAACAAGTGTGAAAGGTACCCTCAGGTCTAACCTTTTAAGTCGTCTTCCGGACTCGCGTTTACAACCGTCGGAAGGGCTATCACTCCGCAACTTTTCTGGTTCACTTGTTTAGCGTCTTAACTTGTTGTTCCACTGTTTTCCCTGCTGTTTTCACTCCGTTTTGCTGCTATTTCCTTGCGGTTTTCTGGTCACTGTTCAGGTGTGTTTGTTCACTGTTTGGGGGTTGTTTTATGCGTTTTTGGAGGGTAAAGGGCTGCTATTTTGGAAGGGTTTCGGGAGCAATTTCTGGTCACTGTTTTGAGCAGTTTGCTGACTGTTTTGGTGAGGGAAAAGGGGCTAATTGGTGCAATTTCAGGGGTGTAAAGGGGCTGGTTTCAGGCGTTAAGATTGGCTGGTTTCAGGGATGATTGTAAGGGGGCTGAGTGGACTGTGAGGCTTTGGTATTTTGGCTGATGCGTGAGGCAGTGAAGGGGGCTGTTGTGGCTTCAGCGTGAGGTTGATGGGTTCTGAGTAGGTCTGCGTGACTTACGTGTGCTTATGAGTGTGTACCGTGAGTGGGGCAGATGGCTTATGTGAGGGCTGGTGAAGACATATGGCGTGAATGGCTTGTGAAGGTTTGCTTGTGCGTTAGTGGGGTGGAGGCTGTTGTGGTCTATGAAGGATGATTGAGTGAAGGTTATGTGTTAAGGGCTATTGAGTTGATTTTTGTCGGTTTGGGCAGTAGGCGTATTTAAGGTTTGTTTGTTTGTTGAAGGTTGAGTGGCAGGCTTTAGGGTTCTTTGTTTTTTTTTTGTTTCTCTGTGCCGTGTCTTGTGTCTTAGGGTGGTGTTTTAGTGTGTGTTTTATAGTTGTCAATTAGGGTTTGCATGGATAGGGATTGTAATATCTAATTAGTGTCACAAAAGGAAAATATATATTTGATTGGGGGACAAATTTGGGCTAATTAGGAATGTAGTATATTTAGTTTGTGTTGATTAGGCATACAATATTTTAAGTTAGGAATAATATATTTTTAAGTAGGAATAATATTTGTTGATTGATTTTAATTAGGCATGCAATTTCTTTAATTTGGGTAAGTATTTTTATTATTTTGGTAGGTGATTATTTAGATTTTATTTGTTTTATTTAATTTGGTATATATGACTTAATTATTATTCTATTTAATTTGGTATATTGTTTAATTAATATTTAATTTGTGAATTTAATTGGTTTTAATTTACTTATATTTAATTTAAATTTAATTTGTGACATATATTTTAAATGTTTAATTATTATTGGTTTTGTGATTTAATGGGCTTGGGCTAAGGTTAAGTTTTTTAAAACGGAGATCCAACAGCGAACCCGAAGCTAAACACGTGAACTAAATCCGACAAAACCGTCAATTCTTGACTCTTCCCTTCCGACGTCTGTTTCCCGCGATTTCCGCGACTTAAAAGATAGTGCCTCCAAATGAGGCTCATCATCAGGTTTCACATGCAAAAATGCAATGCCTACAATAACATATCAATATAATGATCCATACGTGATCTTGAACTTCATTCTCAAGAATATACTTTAACTTTGTCTTTTAACCTAACATGTCACTCATATATATATATATATATATATATATATATATATATATATATATATATATATATATATATATATATATATATATAATATCAAACACGAAATCACCAATTAAGTTCTCATCACATAAGTTACTTACCTGGCTTCGCCAGCAGCCCAAGTCCTAGTCACATCTGTCAGAACAAATGGTGAAATGCCGTCAGAAACACGATTTACGGAGTCTCAACCAAACTACGATAAATTCTGAATCTTTCCGAAACAACCAAATCAAGTCTGATTTCAATATTTTCAATTTTCGGTAATCTTAAAACACCATTACAAACTATTCCAAGCCATTAGATCACCTAAATTCTCGATTTACGTATTTTTGGAAAATCTTCCGAAAAAAATTCCACAAACGCTACAGAAGGGTCTCGAACCTTCCCGAATTTAACTAAGCATATTCGTAATATCATAAATAACTCATAAATATCATCAAAATCAAAAGACATCTTTATACGCAAAATTCACTTTTACCAAAAAATACATATTCTATCGGATCATTCAAATTCGTTCCGTTTTCACTCGGATTCTACCGAATGCTCATATTCAATAGACTAACACTCAAAAAATTAATTTATATCAGTACTCTACTCTACAAATCTACTGGATGCATCCGAACATTTAACCATAAACTTGTAATTTGTGAATTTTTACTCGGAGGTCTTACCGAGATTCCGAGGGCATAAACGGACTCCAAACGATCCCACGAACGCGCTAGAATAGATGGAATTCCGATCAAAGCTAATTTTCTCCGACGGGTAACTGTTCACCAAATATTCTTTCTTGTTTCATGTGCAATTGTGCATGGAATGGAAAATCTGTCACCGCTAACTTGTAATACTCTTCGAGGGCTTCGATTTGGCAGGTGGCTCGAGTCATGAAACGAAGCGAGGATTTGAGATCGAAAAACCCATTTCCGCATACGTCAACTTTACTTCCGCGTTGTTTTCCGGTGTTTTGAGCTGTTGCCGGCCACCACAAGGCGGAGGGGTGGCCCTCGCACCCCTGGCTAGTTGCGCCGGCAGACTGTCGCGACCAGAGATGAAACCAAAATATGATTTGGGGAAGAAGGGGTGTGTATGGGAAATTTGAGAAGTTATGCCACTTTGGAAATAAGCAGAAACTATAGGGTATTATAAGAAAGTTTCTGAAAATAACGTTCAGACCCCCGCGAAATTGTAGTCAGGTCCCTGCCATGGAACTTTCTAGAAATTTCATATTTTTGAAGTCCTTGTGATGCAAATTTCGGAAAGTATTGAACATGAAAGTTGTTTGTCTCGAAAAAACGAGTTTGATGGTTCAAAAATTAGCTCAATCATAGTTCGGTTGCTATCTTTATAGCCGATAAAGAAACTTTGATGCGTATAACGATAAAATCAAAAATCACGTAACCGGTTCTCAAAATCACGTGTTTTCCAACGTGACGAATCTTCACTTTAAAATATTCCAATCTATTTCCCAACATATAAATTTTGATTTTTGATTACCATCCCATTCCAAATCCTTAACTTTAATATGAAAACCTTCTGGCACTGTTCCGAAAAACTCGGGATATTACATATAAGTGGTATTGAGTGAGATATTGATAGTGTTGTGGATGTTTATTGAGCCTTAATGGAATAGCTTGTGTAATAAATTGATGTAGAAGTGTTGGGGATGTATTTGGGTAAGATAAGCTTAGAGAACAAGTGTATAAAACTAGAACGATGCCCAAAGTGTCAGCGTCACGAAGCGTACTGGAAAATTTAGAAAGATTCATTTTTGGATTGTCCGCATCGCGACGCGAACTGGAAATTTTCAAGTATTAGTTTCTGGAATTATACGCATCGTAACGCGCATGGACTTGCATTGCGACGCGAGATCAAAAATTTACCCAAATCAGTTTTGATTTTTTCCAGTTCCACTCAAACATGTTAGAGGCCGCCCTAAAGGTCTCGTATCAGTTTTCACTCACATAAAACTTCATGATATAAGTATGATACGCTTTGAAGTGGTAGTAAGTGTTTGAATGCAAAAACTTAGTATAATCTCGAAACATATCCACGACTTATATTCTAACCAAGTTTACCGATTATAAATTATAGGTAGGAATCCCAAGTTCATTGACTAAGCAAAACAGTGCCAGTCAGATTATAAATCTGTGAATGGACACCTTCATTTTAAGTTGATTTGCATTATGTATTTTTCATATCAAACTTATTTTTACGCATCTCGGGCATTAGTTGATTTTTATTACAGTTATCTCATGAAATATCATATTTTAAGAGATGTTTTAGAAAGAAAAGTTTTCAAAACATTGGTTTATGTTTTCGAGACATTGGGAAAAAACCCACCTCAATATGTAACTTGATTCAGTTATGATATTGAAGTAGAGAACATGTGCACATGTAGAGGACTAGAGGGACGACGATACGTAACGCCCCTTGATCCTAGTTTAGGACTATGGATGACAGATGTCCCTATATCCTAGATTTAGAGCTTGGAGGGTAGCATAGATTCGTTGTTGGACAATTATGACCCATAGCGTCACTATTTGTACAGATCATGCTGTTGTTGTACAAATTAACCATGTAACAAAGGAGATTGCACTCTTATCATTTGTGATTAGATCACCTAGATATATAAATGATAGAAAGTCCTTATGATTTGTTCCTAGATTGAGAATGATATGAGAAGTCCTTATGATTGTTCCTAGATTGAGAATGATATGAGACAGTGTCAGTCCACGAAGGATAAATCATTAAACATCCCTAGTCAGAGAATTATCGAGATTGGACATCGATGAATGCGTAAAAGACTAGTATTACACTTGTGCGCGTTTTGAGGGCACAACGACATAGTTCTCATATATTTGGGTATAGGATACTCATGCAAGTGTAATAGGAGGTTGTGTTTTACCAATGGTACGAGAAACAGCTTCGCTCTGGATAGACCCCTCGAAATTCCATTGGTAGTATGACTATGTGTCTATGGAAGTCCGAAATCAGGGTAGGTATATTAAACGATATTGGATTTCGACGCGGAATTAAAATTAGATTTTAATTCAGGCGAACGAATTAATTTAGAATTAATTCGTTAGCGACGTGAATAGTGATTTCGCTAGGCGTAATCATTTAATTACGACGCAATGGAAAATTCGTTAATTTGGAATTAGCGAACCCGAGCCCGAGATTGTTTGCGAGCGTATTTGCATTTCGAATTCGAGTGCGGCACGCAAGTCAAATCAAGCGTCAAATCGCTAGTCGCATCAAGCGTCAAATCACTTGTCACTTTGAGTGATGTGACTTGACAACTTGTGATTGATGTGATTGAGTGATGTGTGTGGTTGGCATTTGTGGGCATTAATTGCCTTGACTTTTGGAACCGAAATTGTGTATTTGATTTTAGAAATCAATTACCAATTTCACATAACACATTTCATCTCTCTCTCCTCCATTTCTCTCTTCATCTCTCACGCCCCTCTTGGGCATTTTTCTGGTTTTATTTTACTGGGCAGAATAAAAAATGAAGGGAAGCAAAGTGTGATTTTGTGGCAAAATCAAGAGTGCTAGCACACTCCGGGATCATGCGAAGGTGATAGGGAAGTCCACCCATGAGCCGGGAATCAAATGACGAAGCTTGGAGCTTGGTTTCTTGTTGATTGAAGGCCGAAAATGAGTGAGGACAGCAGCCCACTGCCGCAGTTCACAGTGAGCAGATTTTAAAGTTTTGTTGCCTCCCGCGTCGCTCAACCGATCGATGTAAGTATTCCGCGACTTTCTCGATTGTATTCACTTATGTTTCATGCTTGTTTATTGATCTTGGGATGCTTAGAATCTCCAACAATGGTATCAGAGCAAGGAAAAGCATAAAATTGGTTTAGGGTTAAAATTTGGGTAAATTGATTTTGAGCATGTTTAATGAAATTGGATGATTTTGTATGCTTAATTGTTGTTGAATTGAAGATTGATTGGATCAATTTCAAGAAATTGTGATTGGATCATTTTTTCCCCAAATTGTTATGTTGGCCGAATGTGGTGCCCTAAATATGTCTTGGGATTTTTTATTTTGATTATTGGATGTGTTGGAAATCATTCGGGAATATGATTTAATGTCGATTGTGGAATTAATTGGATTGAAACCGAATCGGACGTTAAATCCCCAAATTCCCGAGAGTCATTGAGCATGTATTGGGTTTGATTTTAATTAAATTATGTTGGACATGATTTAATATTGATAAGCATGATTAATTAGGCTAATTGATGTTTTAGGAATGTTAATTGGATAATTAAATGTGTAATGCACTTTAGGTAATTAAATTGGGAATTTGGAATTTGGCAATTTAATTAAATTGGGCTAATTTTGGAAATTGGGCTTGAAAAGTTGTTATTGGGCTTATTGGGCTTAGTTGTACTAAGTTGGGTTAAGGCAAATTGGATTGGATCCAATTGGGCCCAAAACTGCCTCCATAAAGCCCAAATGCGACTTAATGGACCTTTAAAGTTTAATTGGGCCTAATAGGCCAAGATTGATTTCTAGGCTTATGGGGTAACTCCCGGATTGGACTTTGGTTATCGGTTTGATCCGAATTGACCAAAATTCCACGCCTTAAGAAATTAATTAAAAGTCCATTGGACTTTAATTAAATTAACGTTGGACGTTAATTGGGCTTTGAGACCCGTTGCGATTAAATTTGGAATTTAAGTCGTAAAGGTTCGTTAATAAAGTGTAGTATTTAATTTGGAATTAAATAGTGAATTAGAATTAAATACAAATTGAATTGGATTTAATTGTGTAGTTTAATTTAATTCAAGAATTCGTACTTTGAGTACTTATTCGCAAAACGAGTTTGACTCGAACAAAATCAAATCGTTGTTTGAACATTGGATGATCAATAATTATCAGATTAATTAATTTGATTAGATTGATTGATAACATGCTTGTGTAAATACATGGTTGCAATGCATGAATAATGTATATCGGATGGATATTAGATGGGTGGGATAATTTTAGAAATTGTTGTAATAAATTTGATTTATTAAATTGGACCTGCGCGTCCAGCCTTATCACCTCCTTATTCTTTGTATTCTCTTCTCACCTATTCCCCTCAATTTAAATGAGATTTCTTTAGAAGTGTAGTGTAACGGGTAGAAGTAATACATGTGCTAGCGGGAGAGAGAAATGAGAGATTTGATCTAGGATCAATGTGTAAAGTATCCATCCGCATATCATTATTACTTTATTTATACGCACTTTATTATGTGTTTAGAATGCATGTTTAAGGGTGTATGATGATGAGACCTTAACAAATATAATAAATTGGTTGCCAATTTGCACGCGAAAAACCTTCAAACAATATTAAGCGTTTTTCCTTCCATTGAGTGATTCTCAGTCAAGATCCGAGACTGGCATTGGCTTGTTGGCCAAAGTCAAGGCCTTTGTCCGTCGAGGATGTGTTTGAATCACGAAGGCTTTATTACATATTGGTGTCTTGTCCAAGTTGTGGTTTGTTGGCCAAAGTCAAGACCACTTTTTGTCCATCGACATTGATTACGAAGCTTTCCATGGTCAATGGGTCGCGCTTAACTGGGATCACTAAGTTTGTTGTGACAAAGCCAAGACTTAGTTGATTCAGAGGAAAAAGGTTAGGTAATACATTGGATGTATTGGCATATATAAGATATATGTTTCGGACTTGGAAGTCCCCCTACCGGATCTAGGAATTGGATTGGATCCAATCGATCTTAGAGGTCTACCTAGTTAATTATCATACAATTTTTTGGCCAAAGTCAAGATTGTGTGATATTTAACGGGATCCTAGCCCACTAGGAAATACGGTTTCCCGAGTACTCGACAGAGGGTTAGAGGCTCGCCGAAAAATAGTGGGAGGCAAGAATTAAATTTGCAATATTCGTTTATTACTTGCCATACACGCTCAATCAAATATCATTCGTCGTTATAAATTAAATGTTAGTTGGACTAATATTAAATGTTGTTTTTAATTAATAGTTGGACTATATTCAAACTATTCATTTATAGTTGATTTTATAATTGGATTATAGTAATCAATATAATTGATTTTAATCTATTAAATTATAGTTGATTAAATAGTTGGACTATTGTAATCATTATAAGAAATAGTACCGAAATCGTTGATTAAATAGTTGGACTATTAAAATCAAGATAAAATTGAAATATTAACATTTAAAACATAATCCTAGGGAAAATGTATTTAAATGGTTTAATTTCCAAATTGGGAATAATTTCAGGATGGTCCTGGAAAATAATAAGTTACTTTATTTGATAAAATAACATATTAGGCATAAGCCCGGAGTTGAGCAATTAATAGAGCATAATCTTTGGAAGATTTATATGATGATAACTTTAGTGCTTAATCCATTAAGCTTGTCGTAGTAGACTCCTTATTTTCTTAATCAGAACTAAGGATTAGATCCTTAAAGTATGATAAAGAAATTGAGGGATCTTTCTAAATCTATACTTAGATTTTAGACGTACTAAATTACAATAAATAACTCTTGGAGAGTTAATGACTATTCTCAATGAGATAAAGTCAAAGTTTGCAATTAGGCAAGTAGCACAAGGCGCACCTTACTTCGATATTCTAGAAGGCCAAGGCTTGGCCAAAGGCTTCTGGAGTATTGAAAAGGGCAAAGGAAAAATCATTATAATCTTCTAGGAAGATAAAGGACATACCCAAAATGACTGCTTAAATGTGGCAAACGGGATCGCGGAAGCGTGACTGCCGTTTGGACAAAGCAGACATGAAGGAATTGAAGAACGAGCAAGGCTCTGACTTCAAAAATGTTTGTCAACATTATGTTCACTACTAGTATTAAAATTGGATTTTAGATACTTAGTGTCATATAAATATGTATTGATATTCAGAATCTGTTTTGAACAGGATACTGACTTCAACAGAGATTTATCTGCGAATTGGAAATGGGACGAAAGTCACTGTTTCAACCGTAGATACCTAAGTTTAGGAATTACCTTCGGGTATGTACCTAAATTTGGAAACTGTTATAATGTAACTAGTTTGACTAGATACATTATCTCTATATCAGTGTTTGACCCGCTGTGGTATCGTTATATCTAGAACACTAAAGTGTTTTATTATATAAAGATGATACTGAGATAAACACATTAGATGTGAATAACAGTATTTATATTTTGAATATAAATAAAATCTCAAATATATAACATGACAAACAAATAGCTCAAACTGATTTGATCAGGAGAAGAAACTAATTTGTGGCATTGTTATCTAGGACACAATCTAAAACAATACTCGTATATCCACACTTTTGAAGAGTGGGTACTCGGACTGATTTGATTCCATTCAAATAAAGTCTACGAATCTAGTTTATTGGGCAATGTGCCTATAAAACTATTTACTTGGTAAAAGTGTAAATGTCACTAATCTGTTAGCCCTAGTTCATAGTGAAGCAAGTGGGCCCATGTCTAGCTAGGCTAGATGTGAATATGAATATTACGTGACTTTTACAGATGTGGCATCGCGTTATGGTTATGTGTTTGTTTGAAACACAAATCGGAAACTTTTAAAGTTTCGACACGAAATAGACAAACAGATCGGCTATAGTATTAAACCGTCACGGTGAGACCGTAATGGAAAATACTTAAGCAATAAGTTTTCTTATTACTTGAAAGAGTATAGTATTCTTTCAAATGAGGACTCCTCCCGGAACACGTCAGTTTGACGGTGTGTCCGAACGGATAAACCAATTTTGTTGGACATGATAAGGTTAATCATGAGTCGCTCTGAGCTACCATTTCCTTCAACGGATAAGCATAAACAGTGCAGATCTTATTTAGAATAAGGTTCCATAAAAATATGTTTGACAGATTTCATATTAGATATGAACAGGAAAGAAACCAGGTTTCTCATTCCTGATAATTTGGGAATGCTAGGCATATGTTTAGATGATACCAAACTAAACCCAAATTGGATAAGTGCCAATTGTAGGTTATCCTAGGGATACCAAAGTATTGTACTTATACAACTCACAAGAGAACAATGTAATTGTTGCTCACCATGCGGTTTTCCTAAGAGGAATGCCTATATGCAGTGGTAAGTGGGAGGATAGTAAAACTCGATGAAAGTCGGAGTAATACTATTCAAGGCACTGATTCCTAATGGAACATAAATAGTTCATCAAGGATGAAACTATTCCATTAATCTTCGAATACACAAGAACTGCGTGTGTCGGAGAGAGTCAGAAAACAACCAGGGTATGGGTTTCTGATCTCACCTCATAAAGATGTCTATCTTATTGAGGAATACCGACTGACTACGTATGAGGAAGTGATACAAGGTATCGACTCCCTATTATGGCAAAGTGTCATGAGTCCGAAATGGATTCCATGTAAATCAACAAGTTTGGATACTAGTTGATGTACCGCAAGGCATTGTGCTATAAGTCTTCAAGGAAGACGTATATGGATGGGAACATACCAACATATAAAGCTAGGCTTTTAGCGGAAAGGTATCGTTAAACATTGTGCTGATTACGATTCAACCTTTTAACTGTTTCCACGGTAAATCCATTTGGATAATACTTGCTAATGCTGCATATTTCATTTTTGAAATGTGGAGCTTAACGGGAAAATCGCTTTCCTGAAAATGAAACCTTTTGGAGGATGTTTACAACATCTTGTCGGTTTTGTCATACCATAACAAGCAAACAAGGTTTGCAGGTTAATCGATCCATGTTTGGATTGAAGCAAGCATAGGTTCTTGGAATTATCGTTTTGATGTAATCATAAAGGAGTATGATTTAATTCAAAACGAAAATGATTCTTGTGTATATAAGAGGGTTAGTGGGAGCGCACTAACAATATTGTCCTGTAAATAATGATAATATGTCATTTCTTGGAAATGATATTCCCATAATAACAATCGGTGAAAGCTTGGCTTTCGAGAAAAACTCTCCGAGAATCGTACATTGAAAAATGTACGCGACCTGGTGTCTCATACGCTTTGAGCATATGGATTCACAAACAGGCCAATCCAAGTGATAGTCACTGGATTGATGTTAAGAACATCCGTTAGTATCTTAGAGAACTAAAGATGCTGTCTTAATCTATGGAGAAGGAGAACTTGAAGTGACTGGGATCACTGTAGCAAGTTTCCTAAACCGATAAAGACGACTAAAGTCGCAAACGGTACTATACAGTTTGAATAACGGTACAATGAGCTGGAAATCTTCCAAGCAAGATACTGTTACCGAATAAACAACAAATTGGGTTATTGCTGCAACTGAAGGTGGCAATAGAAGCCTAATGGGTCGGTAAACAAATCTAATTATTAGATATAATTCTGTTAGCTGCTGAGCTAGGCGTCAGCACAGGCTAAAGAATTAATGGTCTCATCAACGATCCAGATACATACTTCGACTATTCATCTGATTCGTTCGGATCATACATCCTGGCGATGTGTGATGATCGTATAAATCGCATCAGACGATAATCATGTAAATCCGCTGACGAAAGTATTTCTCAGCAATTTGAGCCAACCGTACATAGTTCGAGTGTAAGACAATCGAGTGACTGGCTATAGGCCAAGTGGGAGATTGTTGGACAATTATGACCTATAGCGTCACTATTTGTACAGATCATGGTGTTGTTGTACAAATTAACCATGTGACAAAGGAGATTGCACTCTTATCATTTGTGATTAGATCACCTAGATATATAAATAATATGAGGTCCTTATGATTTGTTCCTGATTGAGAATGATATGAGACAGTATCAGTCCACGAAAGATAAATCATTAAACATCCCTAGTCAGAGCATTATCGAGATTGGACATCGATGAATGCGTAAAAGACTAGTATTACACTTGTGCGCGTTTTGAGGGCACAACGATATAGTTCTCATATATTTGGGTATAGGATACTCATGCAAGTGTAATAGGAGGTTGTGTTTTACCGATGGTACGGGAACAGCTTCGCTATGGATAGACCCCTCAGAATTCCATGGTAGTATGACTATGTGTCTATGGAAGTCCGAAATCAGGGTAGGTGTATTTGGTCTTAACCTGAGACTTGCACCACTAACACTTGCGACAATCAATATACTTTGGTTGCGTTCGTCCAGGGCTTTAACAGGCTCTGTGTACGCCTATGCTGGGTATATTGAGAATCGTAGTGTGTTGGGTGTGATGTCAAGACGGAAGTATCACTCCAGTCATATGGAGATGATGATCGCGCATGGATACAGAACTGGTTCTCTGAAAAGGTTGCAACCGTCGGGATAATATGACTTGGTCATGATTATCCGATATTAAAGAGACTAGTTGCTCGTAATCCGATATATGTTTCGTACGGGGAAGACACTGTACCAGCCCCAGGCCTTGCATGTGATCATCTGATACTGGACAGAAATACGCAATACTATGTATACTACTCCTGATATAGATCCTTTATTCCTGTAAGGATATTTCTGGAGAATTGGGTAGGCATGGCGCTTTGCTAGAAGCCAACCTTGTCTTGTAAATCGGTACAAACGTAGTACGAGGTACTTACGTGTTCGGATAGTCTGACGACCGAATTTACTACCAACATATCCGAGGATCTCATGGGTCGCTTCCCAAAGATTCACCGATGATGTATGACTCGCACTTTTAATTAATATGGGATTAATAAGATGAGAGGGAAAATTAATCTAGGATTAATTGCGGAGATATTTTATCTGGGATAAAATATCATTTAAAGAGAGAGAAATATTAATTTGGAATTAATCGATAAATAATATATTTGATATATTAAACGAAATTGGATTTCGACGCGGAATTAAAATTAGATTTTAATTCAGGCGAACGAATTAATTTAGAATTAATTCGTTAGTGAGGTGAATAGTGATTTCGCTAGGCGTAATCATTTAATTACGACGCAACGGAAAATTCGTTAATTTAGAATTAGCGAACCCGAGCCCGAGATTATTTGCGAGCGCATTCGCATTTCGAATTCGAGTGCTGTACGCAAGTCAAATCAAGCGTCAAATCACTTGTCACTTTGAGTGATGTGACTTGACAACTTGTGATTGATGTGATTGAGTGATGTGTGTGGTTGGCATTTGTGGGCATTAATTGCCTTGACTTTTGGAACCAAAATTGTGTATTTGATTTTAGAAATCAATTACCAATTTCACATAACACATTTCATCTCTCTCTCCTCCATTTCTCTCTTCATCTCTCACGCCCTCTTGGGCATCTTTCTGGTTTTATTTTGCTGGGCAGAACCAAAAATGAAGGGAAGCAAAGGGATTTTGTGGCAAAATCAAGAGTGCTAGCACACTCGGGATCATGCGAAGGTGATAGGGAAGTCCACCCATGAGCTGGAAATCAAATGAAGAAGCTTGGAGGTTGGTTTCTTGTTGATTGAAGGCCGAAAATCAGTGAGGACAGCAGCCCACTGCCGCAGTTCACAGTGAGCAGATTTTGAAGTTTTGTTGCCTCCCGCGTCGCTCAACCGATCGATGTAAGTATTCCGCGACTTTCTCGATTGTATTCACTTATGTTTCATGCTTGTTTATTGATCTTGGGATGCTTAGAATCTCCAACATTCGCACCCCCAGTTCTAGTTCAGTGGCTTGGGGGACAATGATATGTAACGCCCCAAGACCACTAGTTTTAGAGACATGAGTGACATGCTTTGGGGGACAGCGATACGTAACGCCACAAAATCATGGATTTTCACTTCTGGATCTAGTTAAGGTATGGGGGACGACGATACATAATGCCCCCATACATTAGGTTTTCAGAGACAGAGACCAGTTTTTTTGAAATAGTTTTCAGATACAGTTTTCATAAAAGTTCCAAAGAAAGCTTTTCTAAAAATAAAGTTTGCTGAGAAAGCAGTTTTTAAGAGATTTCCAGACAAAACAGATTTTGGAAAAGTTTTGAGAATGAAAGAGTTGTTTTCAGTTTATAAAAGAGATTTTCAGAAAAGATAAATTCTAGATAAGTTGGATTTTAGAACCATGTGTTTTATAAAGTGTTTTAGTATTTATTTGTAAATTGTCCACTCACTTAGATCATTCAAACGATCTAACCCCCCACTCCTAGTGTTTTGTTTTGTAGGTTCTTGGAGGACGAGCTCGGAAGGATGGATACTGATAGCAGTCACTAGGGTATGGAGTCCACCGGGTCAAGTTAGAAATAAAGTCCAGTTTATTAGAAACAGAAAGTGACATGTAACATATATATCTTGTATAATAAAGATTTCTTATATATTGCATTATAGTAATCATTGTCAGAGTTATATTATGTATCAAAACATATTTAGTATTAAAAGTGTTGGTTTCTAAGATGTCCCAAGATCATTTAAGCAATGAAATAATGTGAATACTCAAAGAATAATTTGCGGAATAATACTCAATTTGATCGGATTTTGGAGGTGTTGATCACAAAAACTTTTGCCTTTGAGAAGTCTCCAAACTTCCTCTTTGAATTTGTTGAGCTTTATGTTGATTCCAAGCTCAAGGAATTAGTTTCCCTAACACCTTATATGATTCCTTGATGTATGCTAGCACTAAGAAAAATTGCAACAACTCTTCTTTGCACTTGATGAATTCGGCCAAGCCAAATGGGAGAGAAAAAAACTGCATTTTACCGTGAGGGAGAGAGAGAGAGTGCAAGATGAAGATTTTTTGTTGACTTGTTATTTTGTTTTCAAAAAACAAATTCAAGATATACCAAAATCAATATTTGGTATATGTCAAAAATCTCACCAACTTGGAGTGTAAAACAAGTCTTCACCATCCCACCAAAACCCATCACCTTAAAGTTAACTAAAGTGACAAGTGATGTGACTTGTGATGTGACATGTGGGTCCCACTTGAATTAAAAATCCGAGTGGGCCCGCAAACACTCACGGGCTCGGGTTCGCAAATTCCGAATTAATGAATTTTCTGTTGCGACGTAATTAAATCAATTTAATTAAATATTTATGCCTAGCAAAATTACTATTCACGTCGCTTGTGAATTAATTCTAAATTAATTCGTTTGTCAGAATTAAAATCCAGTTTTAATTCCGCGTCGAAATCTAATTTCGTTTAATATATCAAATATATTATTTTATCGATTAATTCCAAATTAATCGTTCTCTCTCTTCAAATAGTATTTTATCCTAGATAAAATCTCTCTGTAATTAATCCTAGATTAATTATGTTCGAATCATACGTCATCGGTGAATCTTTGGGAAGCGACCCATGAGATCCCTGGATATGTTGGCAGTAAATCTGGTCGTCGAACTATGTGAACACGTACATACCTTGTACTACGTTTTTACCGATTTACGAGACATGGTTGGCTTCTAGCAAAGCACCGTGCCTACCAAATTCTCCAGAAATATTCTTAAAGGAATATATAATCTATGTCAGACGTAGTATACGTAGTATTGTGTATTGCGATCTAATATCGGATGGTCACATGCAAGGCCTGGGGCTGGAATAGTGTCTGCCCCGTACGAAGCATATATTGGATCACAAACAACTAGTCTCTTTAATCGGATAATCATGACCTTGTCATATTATTCCGATGGTTGCAACCAGTTAGAGTACCAGTTCTGTATCCCTGCATGATCATCATCTCCATATGACTGAAGTGATACTTATGTCTTGACATCACACCCAATACACTACGATTCTCAATAAACCCAGAAGAGGCGTACACAGAACCTGTTAAAGTCCTGGACGACCAAAACCAAAGCGTATTGATTGTTTCAAGTACTAGCGATGCAAGTCTCAGGTTAAGACCAAATACACCTACCCTGATGCGGATTCCCATAGACACATAGTCTTACTACCAATGGGATTCTGCGGGGTCTATCCAGAGCGAAGCTGTTTCCGTACCATCGGTAAATAGAATCTCCTATCACACTTGCATAAGTATCCAATGCTTAAATATATGAGAACTATGTCGTTACGCTTCCATAACACACACAAGTGCAATACTAGTCTATTCCGTATTATCGATGTCCAGTCTCGATAATACTACGACTAGGGATATTTAATGATTAAACCTTTATGGATTGATATTGTCTCATATCTAATAATCCGGAACTAATCATAAGGACTTTTATCATTTATATATTTAAGTAATCAAATTACAAAATGATAAAATGCAATTTTCATTGTCACATAGTTAATTTGTACAAAAACCACAATGTCTTTTACAAATAGTGACGATATGGGTCATAATTGTCCAACAAAAAGAGTTTTGCATTCATGATTGATGAGTTGGGCAATGGTCTCATGCATAAGTTTATATGTAAGATAAGAATAGCAGATGTCAGAGGCTCAGGAGAATAGTACGACCTATTTCATGCCGGTAACATCTCCCAGATCGGAGATGTTACAGATAGACTCTAACCTCATACCAACAAATCCAACTAAGACCTCGATGGGACGTAATCCGAACCCAAGCCAGGAATGACAACTTATCCATAAGGGAATGTTCCCTCCTTGTGCCATCCGTTCTTTGCCATGGGGGAGGAATTCTAGTCTCATGCCAACAAATCAAACTAAGGCCTTGGTGGGATGTAATTCGACCTTGATCCAATGTAACAACTTGGCCACAATGGAATATTCCCTCCTTGTACTATCCGTACTTGGCCATGGTGGAGAGACTCCAACCCCATTCCAATGAAGATAATAAGGCCTTGGTAGGACGTAACCTGATCTCGAGCCAAGTACAACAACTTGGCCATAAGGGAATGCTCACTCATTGTGCCATCTGTTCTTGGCTATGTGGGAGAAACTCTAACCTCATGCCAATAAATAGTACTAAGGACTCGATGGGACATAACCCGACCTCGAGCCAATCAAGCAAACTTGCCACAAGGGAATGTACCCTTCTTGCGCCACCAACATGACCTCGGCGGAACAAATACAGCCCCGGTCCATTAAATCACTCTGAAACTTAACCACAAGGGAAGATTTTCAACCTTTGGCGCTCACCATGGAGACTAGAAATGGCGTCCCACTGTAAGTCATCCACTAAAAAACCAAACCAAGATAAAAATAAGAGAAATAAACGAGGGTGATATATCACACACCCCGTGCAGACCCCAAAAGAAAACAACAAGGAAGCCTGAGACAACGTTCTGCCTCATGCCACCCAAAATAATAATTTTGAACTTTATAATTCAACGTCTCGGAGAATCGAGCTACGGATCGAAGTGGCGGCCAACGCCATGAGATTTTTTCAATGCTAGGCAAGCCCTGAGTCTACAAACGCCATGGAGACCCTCAGGCCTTCCCCGTGCTATGCTCATACAAATCCGAAATGAAATGGCCAACGCCACGGGGGCGTTCTCCCTCATCTTGCTAGGCATATTCCTAGGCTACAAACACCACATAGGCTCTATGGTCTTCCCCGTGTTATGTACCTCCCGAGGTTATAAACACAACAGAGGCCCGTGGGCCATCCTCGTGCTATGCACCTCCAATACTGGGCGAAAAACGCCATGTGAGAATCATCATTCCCCATGCAATGAAAACCTAGAGGTACTGTAGTAACAAAGCCAATAGCCATTCATATGTGCTATGATTACCTTCGGGAACCAAACGCCACGCCGACTTATTCACCGGGCATGCTATGGATACCTGAGGCACCAAACGCCACGCAGGCCTTTATGTTGTGACATTCCTCAAAGATGCAAGTAATTGGATGTTAACATTCCAGCCCGGGGGTTTGATAATGACACCAGAGATTGACGTGCCGTGGAGGTGCACGTTTTTCCATATGACTCGCATCCCTTCATCATGCTTCAATCACGAATATCTCACAAGAATATTAAATATGCCTTTCCCACTCTAAATAATAAACAAGCATAGATGAAAAAATCTTTATTTAAGAAAGGGAAAGTCTTATTCATAGTCAGGGGATCTACTGCCTATTTGGAAACTTTTTGAGGGTCATTCTAAGAGATGCTCTATTGACAGTATTTCTGTAACATCTCCACATTCTATGGCTTCTTAAGGCGAGTACCGTCCAGCTGTTCCATCAAACTGTAGCTCATGACGTCAGCCACGTTACTAAGCCACATTACGTCCAGTATTCATACTCGTGACATCAGTCACGTTACTAAGTCATTATTGTCTAGGCTCTCTTCCCCAATTAAACTACAGATAATAGCTCAGCCGTCTGACACCTCTACTATCTGCCATCTGAATTTCATTAAATTGCCCATTCTTAGAAACTGTTACACGCTCTTCCCATGTGTCAGCCTGTATTCCAACCATTTTTATGCGGTTGCGTGTGTCAGTCTATAAGCCTGAAGCTCTCATTCATCCCATCAGTCGTTGGCCTACTTCTATTTAATCAATCCTTGGGAAGCCTAAACCACCGCCTAAAAGTATAAGGCAACTTCCCCATATCCTTAGTTCAGTATGCTGAAACAAAAGAAGTTTTTCCCTGTATCTACCAGAAGGTCGAGTTGGTAGAAAAACATTTATTTCTCCCACATTCTCTTAAAAAAAGTCAAGCATGCACTGATCCCCTTTTTCATGTAGAAATATTGAGAAATATCTTCTCTTGATGATAATCTGAATTGTTATGATTTTCTTCTAGTTTGTATCTTCTAGTAATCCCCTTCCTCGGGTGTATATGACTGTCTCTCGGCTGGTTCCCCTTAATTCTCGGGTCGGTCTTCGTATGTAGCCGAATTTGATCCGCTGATAGGGTCAGGCACCCCCGAGCCCGGACCCTTATCCTTGCAAAGATCTTGGACTCATCTTGGTAAATGAAATCTCTTTAATACATTTATTAATATTTCAAATTTTCTTGGGTCCGAAAATCACCATCAACAAGTTATTTATGTGTCCCCCATTACTTTTCATATGAGAAAAACTTTAGTTTGAGCCACTTAGTAAACTTTTTTTAATATACAATTTTTTTTGGCTTAATGGTACCTAACCTTTTATTTATTAATGTAATAATAAATGTTTTACTTATTTTGTTTTTCTAATCTTTCAACTACACATACATATTTATATTTTATGGGGCTTATTTTGAGATGTATTTGTCGATTTTAGGTACGCATGGAAACTGGATTCGCTTTCCCGAATGATTTTATAACCTAAAGAAGCCTCCTTATATGGTTGGTGCGACTCGAACCTATATCATTTACGGATGGGAGTTAGACCCGTTTCTCGGCACGACTTTGTTCTTTAAGAATACCATCAAGCTAAGTTGTCTTTTATGAAAGAGATAATTCTCTCACCAACGAAGCTCAATTGTTGGGAACTATATCTTGCACTCCCATCACAAAATTGTTCCCTAAGATGCCTCCGCAATATTGTATCATTTGTGAGCTCAAAATGCGTTGGAGGCATTTCTCGGAAACAAATCTAGGGGTGGGTATTATCGGATTTGTATCGGATCGGACCGAATCTGAATCCGATTTGATTGGATAAGAGTTGATTTGTTTGATTCGATCAGATTTTGAATCATTATCGGATCGGATTTGATCCGATAACTATCGAATCAAATCGGATTTATTCGATCAGATTTGATATCTTAACGAATCAGATAAATTTGATTTGATAATAGATCTGAATCCGATAGAGCATCCGATTTGATAATGAATCTGATAGTGGATTCGATTTGATAACGGATCCGATTCGATAACAGATCCTATTTGATAAAATTGATTTGAATTTTAAGTTATCCGATCCGATTCGATAAAATTGTTATGAACTTAAAAATTTCCAGATCAATTTTTCGAAATCAGATTTGTTATCAAATCGAATATACTATCAGATTTATTATCAAATCAGATTCTCTATCGGATTCGAATTCGTCATCAAATCGGATAAAATTCGATTCGATCCGATAATTATCAAATTTATCCGATCCGATCGAAAATTCGACAAACCAACCAAACACGATTTGATCAGATTCGAAAACCAGATTTGATCCGATAATATCGGATCGGATCGGATCGGATCGGGTCAGATCCGATCCGATCCGATGTGCAGTCCTACACAAATACATGAGGGAGTGCGGGACCCAGTTCCCAACAGTGCACAGAGCGGACAGCTGTTATCTCCTTCAATATTAAAGTTACTGATTGACCAAAAAGGTGTTAATCACTGTGCCTATTATCATTGTTGCAGAAAAATCAAAACATCATCTCTTCTTCGGCCAGAGTTTTGGCCCATAAAATTATTTCTGTCCACTGCACACATATCTTCCTGATTCCTTTCACTTTGTTGGAATCTTAAAAGAAAATGGGTAACGTTATCGGAATCCAATTGTCCTGCGATGCCATTTTCTCTCTGTGCCTAAATTGTACTTTGAATAAAGCAGCATATGTGAGGCAGCTTGAAGGTAATCTTAAGACCTTGCAGACTGAACTGGAGAAGTTAATTGAAGCAAGGAATGATGTTACGAGAAGAGTTATGGTTGCTGAACAGCGAAGAATGAAAGGGACTGATCAAGTGCAAGGCTGGCTTTCCAGGGTGCAAGCTATGGAGACTGAAGTTGGTAGACTGACAAGAGATAGCTCTCAGGAAATTGAAAAATTATGTCTTGGAGGTTACTGTTCCAAGAACTGCAAGTCAAGCTACCAGTTTGGGAAACAAGTTGCTAAAACGCTACTAGATGTGGAGACTTTAATGGCTGAGGGAGCTTTTGAAGTGGTGGCTGAAACAGTTCCTGCAGAATCTGTTGTAGTTGATGAAAGGCCTACTGAGCCAATAGTAGTAGGCTTGCTATTAATTCTTGAACAGGTTTGGAGATGTCTTGTAGAAGAAACAGCAGGAATTATTGGCCTATATGGCATGGGTGGTGTTGGTAAAACAACACTATTAACCCAAATCAATAACAAATTTCTAGTGAGGCCTAGTGGTTTTAATTTTGTGATTTGGGTTGTAGTGTCTAAAGACTTGCAACTTGAAAAAATTCAAGAGATGATTGGGAAGAAGATTGGTCTGTTTGATGACTTATGGAAGTTTAAAAGTCTTGAGGAGAAAGCTCAAGACATTTTCAGAATTTTAAGCAAGAAGAAGTTTGTATTGTTGTTAGATGATTTATGGGATAGGGTTGATCTAACTAAAGTAGGTGTCCCTCTTCCTAGCCCTAGAAATATTACATCCAAAGTAGTGTTTACGACTCGTATTCTTGATGTTTGTGGCCTTATGGATGCTCATAGGAAGTTCAAAGTGGAGTGCTTATCAGATGAGGATGCTTGGGAATTGTTTCAAGAGAAGGTTGGAGAAGAAACTCTTAATTATCATCATGAAATTCTTGAGCTGGCCCCAGTAGTGGCTAAAGAGTGTGATGGTTTGCCACTTGCACTCATTACCATTGGCCGAGCTATGGCTTACAAGAAGACGCCTGCAGAATGGAGATATGCAATTCGAGTGTTGAGAAGGGCAGCTTCTGAGTTTCCAGTTTTGGGGAAAGATGTGTATCCTCTTTTAAAATTTAGTTATGATAGTTTGCTTAATGATACAATCAGATCATGTCTTTTATATTGTAGTTTATATCCAGAAGATTATCACATTTCAAAAATTGACTTGATAGATTGTTGGATAGGTGAGGGGTTTTTAGATGAAAGAGATAGATTTGAAGTGCAGAACCAAGGATACTACATTATTGGCATTCTTCTCCATGCATGTTTATTGGAAGAGGTAGAAAATGATAAAGTAAAAATGCACGATGTGATTCGGGATATGACTTTGTGGATTGCATGCGAAGTTGAGAAGAAGGAGAACTTTCTAGTTTATGCTGGTGTTGGAATGACTAAGGTCTCAGTTCTTAATGGATGGATAAATGCAAGAAGATTGTCATTGATGGAAAATCAAATTGAGGATCTATCCAGAATTTATCTTAGATGCCCTCATCTTCTTACTTTATTTCTCAACAATAATAAGTTAGAGTGGATCCCCAATTACTTCTTCCATAATGTACCTTGTCTCAAAGTTTTAAACCTGTCAAATATTAAACTAACTGAATGTCCTTTAGGGATTCCGAAGTTAGTTTCACTACATCATCTTGATCTTTCACATACCAGAATAAAAGAGTTGCCCGGAGATTTAAGATTTCTGGTAAATCTTAAATGTTTGAATTTGAATCATACAATGTACCTATCTACAATTCCCCGGCTACTGATATCTAAATTTTCAATGTTACATGTGTTGAGAATGTTTTCTTCTCTGTATTTCAAAAATAGTGAAGTATCAGGAGATGGGGTTTTAGTTGCTAGGGATGAATTGTTAGTGAAGGAATTGCTTGGTTTGAAACATTTAGAGGTATTGGATTTCACCTTGACAAGTTCTCATGCTCTCCAAATATTTTTGACCTCACATGAGTTACAGTGTTGTTCTCAAGCTCTGTTCCTTGATGGTTTAAAAGATTCAAAGTCGATTGATGCTTCTCAGTTGGCAAATCTGAAGAACCTCAATAGATTAAGAATTAGAGAGTGTGAAGAATTGGAAGAATTTAAGATTGATTCTACAACAACACAACCGTGTGTTTTCCACAGCCTTCAGAAAGTTCAGATAGGCTTATGCTCTAAATTGAAGGACTTGACATTTCTTGTTTTTTGTCCTAATCTCAAATCTATTGATATAAGAAGCTGCACGGCTATGGAAGAAATCGTTAGTGTCCGAAAATCTGCTGACTTTCCAGAGACGGTGAGAAATAATCTAAAACCATTTGCAAAACTCCAACATCTTGAATTGGTATGTCTGCGAAATTTGAAGAGCATCTATTGGATGCCCTTGCCTTTCCCACAACTGAAAGAAATGCTCATTGATGATTGCTATATGCTTAGAAAGCTTCCACTAGATTCCAATATTGCAAAGGACCGTAAGCTTGTTATTCGCGGAGAAGAATACTGGCGGAGAAGGCTTCAATGGGAGGATGAAGCCACTCAAAATGCCTTTCTTCCCTGTTTCAAATCACTTGGAAACTGAATGCAGATTCCTGAGAAGAGATTGCATCTGATCTCTGGTGTGTGCTTTTCCTTAGATTCTTATTGTTTGCTTCCTGTAGTTCGATAAATATAAACTGTGTTACTTGTATTCCCATTTCTTGACAATCTTGGTGCTGAAGTGGAGACTTAATCAGTTTAAACGTGATAATTAGTTTCTCTCTTCAATCTTGATTATGATTGAGTGTTTTTCGTGATGTTTTTTTTTAGGTGCTTTTAATGTTTATGACTATCATGTAAAATATTTTATCACTCGGAAAGTCTGATAATTTGTTGATATGATTGCTCAGCCAAGCTGCCCAAGCGACAAGAACAGAGAGTCATTCATCATATGTTAGGTAATCTTCATTATTTGGTGCTTTTTCTCTGAAGCAAGCAATTTTCCGGCGAAGCGGAAAACTTAGAGAAGAAAAAATGTTCCGAATATTTATTTTATTGAAAGAAAGATTATCACAAATTAGGAATTTGACACCCTTTTATACTAAAATCCTAATAAGACCAAATTACCAAAGAGGTAATTCGTATTATTATGATATAATAAAAATATCCTATTCATAGTAAAACTAGGAAAGGAAACAAAATTGAAATATGATTCCTAAATAAAAAGATAAAAATCCAGAATGAGTCTTGAAAATAGGAAAGAAAACTAAAACTGCGTTTGAGCTATTTTAAAGAGATATTTGGGGTCAAACCAGCATAGTTGGTCAACACCATATGTATTTTCTCGATAACAGTCACAAGGTATGAAATATGAAATAAATTGATATTTGCTGTACATGTTTGACCTTAAGAAAATATCAGCATAAAAAGTAAAAACATAAACATAAGCCTGAGATGTTGGTACAAATTAACCAGTGTGCTTCTTGTTTGAAGATGCAGTTAACTGTTTAATTTATATTGGAATCAAGTGCAATGGACCCATTTCGAGTTTCTGTTTTGTGTATATACATTGTTGTCTAATTATATTTGCTGATGATTAAAAGCTTTTTTAGTTTTTAAACTATGAGAAACACCAGCTAAAGCATAATAGCATATACGTTAAGCGGAAACTTTGAAGAACTGTGTTTTAGTTCACATTTACATTTAGGGTGTGTTTGTTTCGCCGTGAAATCTTTTCCAGAAAACATTTTCCTCATTTGATTTAGTCAACAGATATACAATTTGGTAAACATACAAGGTTCTGTACAAGTTTCTGGAAAATCAGGGAATGCTCATTGACTGTTTTGAAACAATGTGTAATAGGTAAAATTCAAAAGGAGGAAAGCATAGTTGCGGAATTAATACATATCACTCTCATTATGTGAAATTGAAGTTGCTTGTTCTTCTGCTGAAGTGCGTATGCAACGGATGAAAATCTATGATGTTAAATCTGAACTGGGATTGATAAAAAAGATGCTTCTTTGAGAGTCATATACATGCAGATTTGCAAATCATAAGCATGCCCTTTTAGGTAATAATCTAAGCTTATATTGAATTCTTCTCTTGCTGTTCCTTTTGCTTCTTACAACCACAACTTTGTTATGTTATGGATATGCCATGTCGTGCGTAATCATCGTAAGCATGCCTTAAGAAAAAAGAACTGTATTTGTTTAGAAGAAAACAATACTTGAATACTAAAACTAATCTTGTTGGATTAAGAGACTTTTGTGCCAGTTGAAATTTTTAGCTTTTGGATAATTATGGATTCATAGTCCTTTTCTTTTCAATTGAATTATCGGACAAATTTTATTTTATTATATAGATATCCGAATATAGATATGTTTTTTCTATAAAAACAAATTTGGGTCTAGATTTTGTTACATCTAAGGGGTGGGCATTTGGTTTGGGGTAGGGGTGGCAATTTGATTTAGGATTCGTTTATTCGTTCGATTCGATTCGCTTTAAAGCGAATACGAGTTCGAAAAAATGGATTCGTTTAATGAATGGGTCAATTCGATTTTATTCCTTTATTAAACGAATCGAATACGAATTTCAGCTTATTGATTTATTTATTCGTTTATAATTCATTTTATTATTTTCTTTTACTAGTTATTATTAATTTTTAATTAAGATTCGAGAAATTATGGCTAATAACCATGGAAAAAAATAATATTATCGATATTTGGTAAGCTATTTTTAGTAAATATATTAATTACGTATTTCATATGTATATATTTATGAAAAATTAATGTAAATAAATTATGATAATTTATGTTATTGAATAATATCATGACTAAACGAATATTGGTATTTGATTAGTTTAATAAACGAATCGAATACGAATCCATTGCATTTTGATTCGATTAGTTTAGGATTCGATACAAATTCGATTCCTCAATTTGTTTAGCCACCCCTAATTTGGGGGTCGTGAGCCAAACCGTACCAGATCAAAATTTTGGGTTTAATAAAATGAAGAATGAACTCTCAAGAAATTTTTTATTTTTGTTCCGAGCAAGTTAGCAGGAAAAACCAAGCTATTGCTTTTCTTAGGAACTCAACAGTTGAGCAGGAATTTAAAAGGCTGAGCAAGAAAAGTGAAACGGAAGGAGCAATGATATAATACAGATCCAACCACAAATGCTTATGTGGCTGGATCTGTATCATTGAATCTGGCTCTCTCTCTCTCTCAATGACATAGATTCAGCTACAAAATCATTTGTGGTTGGATCTATGTCATTTGTATGTGTCCATAACATTTTCCAAAAGGAAGAGATGGTTCAGACTTTAGATACATAAAATGATAACAATTCATATACTTTAATTAATACAATACAGTTTAATCGAGCACAATATAATACAATTTAATAGAGCTTACCAAACACACACTTACATCTCATCCCACTTGAAATTTCAAGATATTTTTTGTCCCGTCACGTCCCAACAAGTGGAACGGAAATTTAGCGAGGTTGGATGAGATTTAATAAGATGAAACACGATTTAACAAGATACGAGATGGAATAAGACAATCTCAAAAAATAACAAGACATAACCGAAATAATTTATCTCGATTATATAAACGGGACGGGGCCGGGATTGACAAATCCCGATTCACCCCGTCTAATTGCCAAATACAGGAAGTGTAAGTTTCAACGACCATAATAAGAGTGTAGATCAACAATAAACGGTATTTCATTCAATCTTTTATCGGGATACGGACCCAAATTACATAAATGAAAAAACTATTTTCCTAGTTGAGAAACCATATAAAATGAAGGACTGTAAAGTTATTAATCTGAATCATGATTTGTTTTATACTTTTATTATAGATGTGCCCAAAATAGAAAGAAAATATGCAGAGGACAGAATAAAACAGAGATTTCAGAACCAGAAGCAGCATCAAAGTCAATTTTAAGGCTGCTGATGCTGCACAACTGTAGCTGCAACACACAGCTATTGGCATTAAAGATAAGATGCTGGTAAATGGTAATTATTTTTGTTGTCATTAATCAAGCTCATACTAATTTCTTGAAAATTTTTTTTTTTTTTTTTTTTTTTTTTACAAAAAATGACTTGAATGAAAAATGGAAAACCCAGTTGAAGAATATACATTTTTTGACATAAGTTTGTAGGTTGAAATTTATTTATAATTCAAATATTCTTGAGAGGTGTACTGAACTTCAAAAAAACAAAAACAAAAACAAAAACATAAAGAATCTCTGTTCAAACATCCTCTAGTTTAATGGCTTCTTGTAGCAGGAGAATTCAGCCCAATGTGTCAAGTTCTTTGCTGGAGAATCCTCCACATTTCTTGAAGCTGGTTCTTCCCCCTGACCTTACAAAAAAGAAGCTGGTAATTTATTACACAACTTTTTCTTCCTTTCTCAGAATAGATTTTATATGTTTTTTTTTGGGTGTTTCATGAATTACTATATCTCTACATAATGAGTTAATGTAGTAAAGTTTGCATCTTCGTAACTATTTTGTGCAATCAAAATATAGTCTTGCAATCAAAATTTGGAAAGGGGTCGAACT
>SKCR01031163.1:0-86351 GCA_019454045.1 Zanthoxylum bungeanum
ATTTTACTTTCACTTTATAAATTAATTTAACGATTAACAAGTTAATTAATTTAAATACATCAAATTAATTTAAATTTTGCTTTCACTGTTATAAATTATACTTGTTAATATTTTCAGATATTAGGAATTGAATTTTCAAGGTTGAACAACATACTTCAGATAATGTCAACTAATAATAATAATTATTATTATTATTATTATTATTTATTAATAATATTAATTATTATTATTTATTAATAATATTAATTATAAATAATTAATGATATGTGTGCATTAATACACACATATATAAATACATTTAATTAATTTAAATTTTAATACATATGATTAATTTAAATTTTAAATTAATTTAAAATATTAACAAGTTAATTAATTTAAATATATATAATTAATTTAAATTTTGCTTTCACAATTATAAATTTTACTTAACATTTTCAGATATTAGGAATTGGATTCGCTACATTGAACAACATGCTTCAGATAATGTCAATAATAATAATAATAATAATAATAATAATAATAATAATAATAATAATAATAATAATATAATAATAATAATAATAATAATAATTACTTATTAATAATATTAATTATAAATAATTAGTGATATTTATGTGCATTATAGACATACATATATTCATTATATTTTATAACAATAAACATAGTATAGCCTAGTGGTAACATTGTATCAATTTGTAGAATTAAATATGGATGATGTGGGCTTAGATTGGATCGGCCATTGGGTGATACTAGGGTCTAGGTGTGGGTCCACATGTGATTGGTTAGGTGGGGTCCATGATAGGCCCCATAATTATATAATTTTTTAATACAATGAAAAAAATGATAGTTTTTTTTTGTAAGAACTGGCATAAAAAGTTTTATGACGATTTTAATGAAATAACAATTATAAAATATATTTTTATGATGGTTTTACAACTGTCATAAAAACTTGAGACTTTTTATGACCATGTATAAGATTACGGTTCGAAAATCGTCATGAAAATCCCTTTAGAACTGTCATAAAATAATTTTTTTGTAGTAGCGTTAGACCTATTTCCCAAGTAGTTAAACTCAACTCCATCCTAGAGCCGATTCTAAGAGATAATAGTATCGGTTATGGTCTATGGTGTTGGGGTTTTGGGCGAAGGGCGCATCGGAAGCGCGGTTCGGGCGAAATCGTAATTTAAAACTTTTTCAAAATTACCGAATAAATTATTCAATATCTAATATGAATAATTTATTCATATTTCACCTAAACCTATTTATTTAATATCAAATATCAATATAAATAAGGTTGAAACGTCGTGAAACTTTTACGAAAACAGTTTTCCGTAAAAAGATGCAAAACACGTTTTTGACCGAACCGACCACCCGACACTTACGGGGACTGCCCAGGTCAGCCCCAATAATGTCAGGGCAGTTCATGGGCTGCCCAAACAGTGTCATCTGGTTGGTCAAAATCCACCCGGTAACACCGTTTTTTTACAGTTTTCGCTTATTTCAACTCCGAAACACTTTCCGGAAATTATTCCAACTCCCAAAACATATCCATTACATTCATATTATATAAAATTCATCACAAAATTTCCATTTTTAACAGATCTTTTCAAAAAACCAAAAATTACCAAATAACATGCTTTAAAAGATTAATCTAATTAAACACAACACTAAATCAAGTCACCACATATGAACAACCCAAGAACAATTCTAGGTGCCATAAGACTGGTCATAATACTCTAGAATAGCAACTCATCATCAAATGAATAAATTGGATAAATATTACTATAATACTACCTAAATCTACTTCACACATGCTTTAAGCTTCCAAATCCATCAACCAACATCAAAGCCCCAAAATTTATAAGCAAAGAAACCCTAGAAACATTCTAAGAAATCAAGAAACAAGAAACTAATTTATTGCTTAAGGGTTATGAAGATTACCTTTAATTCTCCAATTTTCCATGGATTATCAAACAAAATTTTGGAACCCATTTTCTTTGGTAGCTCACGGCAATGGAGGTCGGTTGAAGAAAGAGAAAAAAAAATTTCCTTTTATGAAGCTTAATGACCGACTTTTGTAAGGGTATAATGGTCAATTTTGGCAAAAATTAATCTAATTAATTAAAGTAAACTTTATGTTATCCAATCAATATTGGACACATTAAGTTTAATTAATTCAAGCAATTTGTTCCAATAATATATCACCATTTATCATACTAATTATGACAAATGGATAAGATATTTAATTTTCAATTATTTAATTATTTAACAATTAAATAACTAAATAATTAAATAATATCCATATATGTATTTTTATTTACATTAAATAACAAATGCATATATTTATGGCTTGTGTCAAAATCTCATTTGACGATTAATTAATGTGTATCTAATCGAATTATGTATCAAATACAAATACACAATAATTACGATGGACCAAAAATGCCTATATGCATGTGTTTTCGTTTAACCGATTAAACGATCCTAATTAACTTATTTAATCTGGTGAAGTATTATGAATAATCTGTATTATTCATATCGCGTTGCCCAAGTGCTCAACGAGTACACTTCATATTGTGGGACTCTCTAAGTTTAGTTTTATCCGTCACGAAATCCAATTTCGTGTCCATAATCCACCCACTCATGGATTATGATGACCACGAATAATCTCGCTAAACTATGCAAGTCGAGGTCATAGCATACGTATAATCCATCTGTCACAGGCTATCCATATTATACCTGAGATATAGATGAGAACGTCAAATCCATTCGGTATAATATTGTCGACTTTTAATTTACGATCTCTAAATAACACTCGGAACTAATTTCCGAAGTTATACTACGGCCAAGGATTTACAAGATCGCAAACACGTGCGGATGCCTATGTCCTGTACACAGGACTGAGGGATCCTGTCTTGATACGCACTAGATAACATGAGCATCAGTCCACACCCAACGAACAGACGGAGGTCTGATCTAAATAGATCGGTGATGTGACTGCCATCGAAGTGTGGAGGATAACTCATATATCCCACTGTGGTATCTCAAGTCAAAGGACTACTATGCTCGCTCAACTCGAGAAGATTCCTATTGACGTTGGTGTACCATCTATTAGGAAATCTTCAGTGAGTCCTTCAGTGTTTATCAAATAAACACCTACATGTCTATACGAGTCTCCTGAGACTCATGATTCACTAGGATAAACCATCGGACCAAGTCACGATATACGACATGTACTGGTCTCAGCGGATTTTACTAACCGACCCGTATTAGTAAATCTTGACCAAGAACTTTATTTAAGGATATACATCTTATAGTGTGCTTCCCAATGTCAATTACAAACTACGTTGTAACTGCGTACTATATTGTAAATCCTTGGGTCTTTGTCTAATATACATGTATCACTAAACCAGATTTAGTTTCGATCTAATCATAATCATATATCTAATCGTAATTAGATCGAATAAGTGTATAAAATACAAGGGTGCTACCATTAAATTAGTAATATTATGGAAAATATAATTGTTCGTATTTATGAATCAGACATAAATACGATTCAGATTGGCACTCTGAGCACCAACCCTAACAATTTCTCCCACTTTCTCTATTGCCAATCCACGGTATCATATACACATCTCAATGTATATCACATACTCATGGCCCTCAAGAGCTCACCTAGCACTCAAGAGGTAGGCAACAACAAGTAAGCCTGCTTTAACAAATTGAGTTTGTCCAACAAACTCAATCGTTTTCCTTAACCAGCATTATTCATATTTGTAGAATCCAAATTCCACATCTATATGACTCAGACACTATATCAGTATTGCGCTGTAGCTACTGTGTTGTCTATGTATTTAGAAATCAAATCCAAATACTATGAGACAACCACATACACTACACTAATATGAAAACTTCTAATCTATAGGGTTACTATGCAACTTCATAAGTCAATACTTCATAAGTTGCAACTGATTCCACTAGTTTATTAGAATCAACGGTGACACTCTCACTGCATCTTTTATGACTTTAATTGACATATTCCATATAACGTCATAATTAAGATCAAAACTAATCTAACCTTATGGTTGCAGACTAAATTCTCCATGAATAAGAAACTCGTTCCAAGACCCATCATATGGTTTACCGCATATCAAAATAACTTGTAACAATTACAATTAAATTGATATCTATAATCGCACATAATATAGTATTCATCATGCCATCATCATATCATGCACTAGATTGACTAGATATTATAATCAATCCTTCTTTCGAAAAAGGAATCATCCTTTATGAAAGATGAGTACTATATATATAAAAGACACATTAACTATCAAACAGTTATACTAACTGTCATACAGATAGTCTTACTGTGTCATTTATTAGATCATATCTAATACGTGACTAATGAGAATATCTCACAAGTTTCTTAGTTTTATATCATATATAAAACTTTATATCAAATATAACAGAGACTACTCCCACTACTTCCACGGAGAAAAGAAGACTTATGATATATAACACCAGAAAGAAATTTGTACGCTCCCACTGACCCTACTGACAATACGTATTCTCTATTCTTCGATAAAATCAGACAATCTGACTGTATCAAATTAGAGAACACATATTTTTCGGAAAACTTATCTGAGTCTACATTAGGCTCTATAAGCTAATATATCAAACTGTGATCTTAGCAGAATACAAACTCCATGACCATTCTAGAATGAACTCTTTAAATAAAGAAATCACGACAGATCTCTCATTCGAAGAAATCATTCAAGAATGTCACTTTGCATTCTTTAGCCAAAATACATAGTTTAATATTAACATTAACCAACAGATTTTAATTGTTCAATTAGTGCGACTTGAGACAAGTATTATCAGAATCTACAATAGACTACTGAGTATAACTTTTCTCACTGTCATACTATTAAGGTGAAACCTTTATCAAGCTCATTTCGCTTTTGCTGCGCAAATAATTTGCACATTTTATGACGATTCATAACGAAAGCTTAATCAAGTTCTAAACTTGATCGTAGTAATCAATGAACAATCTTAGATCTATGGTTCAATGGTAATTTCCGGAATTGATATCAAATATCGCTCCCACTATAAGTTACAGGATAATTCTCTTCGATAAGAAAACAACAGAATCATTAAGTATCAAATACTTTGTAAATGATTCTGACATCATATTAAACTTATACGGAAGATGTCTAAGGGTCATTTCATCTTATTAAATAGATCAGTGATGTGACTGCCATCAAAGTATGGAGGATAACTCATATATCCCACTGTGGTATCTCAAGTCAAAAGACCACTATGCTCGCTCAATTCGAGTAGATTCCTATTGACGTTAGTGTACCATCTATTAGGAATTCTTCAGTGAGTCGTTCAGTGTTTATCAAATAAACACCTACATGTCTATACGAGTCTCTCGAGACTCATGGTTCACTGGGATAAACCATCGGACTAAGTCACGATATACGACATGTATTGGTCTTAGTGGATTTTACTAACCGACCCATGTTAGTAAATCTTGACCATGAACTTTATTTAAGGATATACATCTTATAGTGCGCTTCCCAATGTCAATTACAGACTATGTTGTAAATGCGTACTATATTATAAATCATAGGGTCTTTGTCTAATATACACGTATCACTAAACCAGATTTAGTTTCGATCTAATCATAATCAGATATCTAATCGTAATTAGATCAAATAAGTATATGAAGACAAGGGTGCTACCATTAAATTAGTAATATTATGGAAAATAAAATTATTCGTATTTATGAATCGGACATAAATATGATCCGAATTGGCACTCCGAGCACCAACCCTAACATATGGGCCCCACTTATGAGAAAAAATTTAGGAAAAGATTTGTGGCTTATGACCTACATTATTTTAGATAATGTCAGTAATTAATAACTTTGACCTAACTTATGACCTTATTGTCAGGAACTTTTCTAGGACTATCCAAATCTTAGAGTCGACCTTGCTCCATCCAACATAAGCTCACATTACTTTTCATATACATAAAGATTGTCCACAATGTTGGATTTCCATTGCACGACTGTACTAAAAATGAGCACCGATGTTCATAATCGACAACAAGTACTTGATGTGATTGTTGTTGAATTTGGACATATATTCAATATGATTAATTTATCAATGTAAGATGTTATAAAATATATATATCATATATTTATTTTGGTTCAGTTATTGTCTTACGCTGACGCATCGGGGATCGACCTACTCAGACAGGTCGTGGTGGGTCAAATGGACAGGGCTCATGAAAGAGAAATAAAAAATTAAAAAAAAATAACATATTAATAATCGAATTTGGTGTCTTTTGATGCCAAAAATTATGACTTTTGATGACTAAAAGCCAAGTCATTCAGAGCTAATTTTTTATTGCCTATAAATAGACACGGTTTCTTCATAACAGATATAACATTTTCTCTTGAATAAGTTCTCAAATAGAAATTTAACAAAATATTGTGTTACATATCTAAAATTTTATTATATCCTAAAATAAATTTACTTATAACTCTTATAACACATAAAGAGGATAAAAATTACTCTAGAATGATATTATACACGTTTCAAAATTAGATTCCGTACTGTTTTCTTCAACCGTGAATGCAACTCCAATAGTGCAATGGGCAAGAGGATCATTCTAGTGACATAGCGCATCCACCCCCATTACATTATCAAGGTGTTCAGTGAATTAACAAATCTTCCTAAAGTTAAGACTAGTCAAAAGATTCCATCAAGAACCCACATTACATGAATCAATGGTGATTTGGCCTCCACTCCACTTGCATAAACACGTAAATAAATTATCATGATGTGTCAATCAATGTATACAAATTAAAACATCCATCAAATCTTACAACACAAACACATGATGTCGTCATGTTGTTGTTCCAATTAATTAACACATAACTAACTTTAAACCAGAGAGTTAAAGATAATTGGTTTCTCAAGCAATTTCTTCTCTGACTTGGATACATCACTCCTTCCAAATTCAAACACATACCCTTTATTGTTGTTACAACGCACAAGCGTTCCGGTACCCATTGACCTCGACTTATTGAGCCTCATCACTGCCACTCCTGGCTTTCTTCTCAACAACGCATACTGATGATCGGGTCCCACTTTGATCTCACCAACTGAACCAATAGATTTTGATCTCATCACACGGTCACCAACACTTCTCCCGTAATCACCACTCGTAACACTGGATACCCTCCTATTCCTCCTACTGCTACTGCTACTAGTCTTTACAACCTCCTCACTTGCATCAAACACTTCCCGTTTTATTTCAATTACTTGCTGCTGCTGCTGCTGCCGCCCTGATTTCTCTACGCACCTCACGCGCCGCTGTATGTTTCTCCAAATCCGACGCGACTCCACGCGCTTTCTGACAGCTCTTAAATGCTCAACAACCTCCGAAATCTCGGGCCGCTTCTCAGCCGAAGATCTCACGCACTGTGCCGCAAGCACCGACAATGTCCGTACTACGGCAGGATCCGGTGGCGGCCCGATACGATAGTCGCATATACCGGTGAAGTCCCCGTGCTTGATCCTCGGTAAGGCCCAGTCGACCACCGACGGCGGGCTGTAGTTCAAATCGATAGCGTTTCTCCCGCTGATGATTTCTAACAGTAAAATGCCGAAACTGAACACGTCTCTCTTTGTGCTGAGATCCCCCGGCGCAAGATAGCCTGGGTCGAGGTACCCTAACGTCCCTGCGGGTGGCGTGCACTTGATCTTAACGTCCTCCACGTGTCCTCTCAAAGCGAGACCGAAATCGCTCAGCCTCGCATTGTAATTCTGGTCTATCAAAATGTTAGACGATTTAACATCCCTGTGAATCACCGGCGGGTTAGATGAGTGCAGAGACTGGATCGCCTTCGCTACCTGTAGCGCGAACCGGACCCGCTTGGTCCAACCGGGCGGTCTGGACGCAGTGTGAAGCAAATCGTACAACGAACCGTTCGGCATGTACTCAACGACGAGTAGTTTGTTATTCTTTTTCGAGTCAACGCAAAAGCCAATGAGATTGACCAGCCTTGGATTTTGCACCCTGGAGAGGATCTCAATCTCGTTCTCTCCCGGACTCGTACTACAGTTCGTGCAGTTAATAACAGAAGGCTTGTGAAAGAACGTTGTCTTTTTAACGGCGGCGGTTAATTTTCCGCCGTCAAGAACGGCTTTGTAGACGCTGCCGTGGCTGCCTTTGCCGAGAAAACACCCAGCAGAGAAACTATTAGTAGCAGCGGTGAGTTCAAGTAAAGAAAACTCTCTGATCTTTAAAATTTGTTTGTATTTAATTTTGTTTCTCTTTCGAAGATCCCAGTTGTAAGAATCGCATATAGCAATAGCAGATTCTGCATTGCAAGAAAAATAATCCATGATTGCAATCACTAAAGAATGGAGAAGATGCTAATTAAAGGAAACGAGAGTGGTTAAAGTAAAAGCCATTACTGTAAAAAAGTTGGGATTGGTGGGGCGTGTAAAGTCGTGGGGTGCACAGTGTTTTACAGCTTTGATTGCGAACAAAAATAATTCAAAGGATGAAGGCGGTGGTTTGTAATATTATTTAATATTATTTTTTTAGTATTTACGTGCAAGCGCATGCAACTTTCGCAGGAATTTTTCGGATACTGGGGTCCATCAATTTCTGACCGGTGCTTTACTTTCGTTTCATTCATTCACACTTTATATAATCACAGGATTTAGACTTAAAAGATTATCACTTTTAATTTAGGAGCTATATAAGACATAACTCTTGTATAATATAAAATAATATCAAACAAGTTTTGCTTGGTTTGATATAATTTTTCAAACAACATGGGAATGAAACGTGAGGAATCCACATGAAAAATGGAAATGAGTCCTATTCCCACCATGTGGAATGAGATTTCCAATCCAAAATATGAAAGGAAATATCAATTTTACCCCTAAATAATTTAATGTGTTGATAAATTAATAAATGAATAAAAAAATCAATATTAAATTAATGTAATTAATTGATAAATCAATAACTAATAATAATAATAATAATAATAATAATAAATGATTTAATATCTAATAGTTTAATAAAATAGTAATTAATAAATAATAAGTGATTAACTAGTGATTAATAAAATAATAAAGTTAAAAAATAAATAACTATTAAAAAGTAAAATTCACCCTTACTTATTCCAATTTAGGACAACCTCTTAAATAATTATATAACTATATATGTAATCATAATTTTCTAAAATTCTTCTTATTTAGTCCAAAGTTGACATTGACCATATTTATTTCCATATTTTACCCATTATCTGTTCCATCATGATTTTATTTTTTATTTTAAAATTATTTTTTTACAAGGATTGAAGATTATTTATAAGGATAACCATATTTTTTGTAAGGACATTCACATTTTCATAAAAAAATCATATTTCTGTAATGATAATTTTATTTTTTACATGCACAGTCATATTTTTTGTAAGGACAACCATATATTTTTTTATAAGAATAGTCATATTTTTGTAATGACAGTAATATTTTTTTTTGTAAAGGCAATCACATTTTATTGTTAGTACGATCATATTTCTCATGTTTGTATAATTGTTGTGATATTTTATATCGTGCCGCAAGAGTACGATGTTAAGTTTTAGTAAAGATAAGTGAAATAGTGTCGAACCCACATGGATTGTATTCAACTCACACTAAATATTATAATTAATAAACCTAACTTTATTTATAAGCAATTTAAAATAATCTGAATCTAAAACTAAAAACTAAATAAGCAAAATATGAAAATGTTAAATTTAGAAAAGATTAATATGAGAGAGATTCTAGAGTCTGATTTCAACTAGCTATCTCATATGTATTTGCTATGTCAATCAATTCTTATTTAGTTGTGTTGTTTATAAGCCAAGAACCTTAAATTAGTCTAACTACCTCTCCCGAGTGACGAGTGAATATGTTATCAATTACAAACTTTGATATCCCTATAAAAATATAATAATTAACAACTTATTATGCTTTGTGATTATTTGTTAACGACTTCAAAGAGATTATAGATTCTCCCGAACTCTACAAATCTCCTAGGTTATATTTTATAGATCCTATTCAAAATCCACTCTCCCGTAAACATGCATCATCTCAATTTGTGGCCAACAAACTAGAAGCATTAAACACAAGAGAATATAAATAAACTGAATTAAAACTTCATAAAAATCAAATTGACAAACAACACATAGGTTCAAGCATTGACTACATCATCATCTAGAATAATAAATTTAGTTCATGACCTAAAATAAAAAACAATGAAAATAAAGTCATGAATTTAATAGAAATCATTAGAGTTAAAGAAAGAAACTAGAAGATTAAACCCGAATCGAATCCCTTCATCTTCGGACGTCACCGACTTCGTCTTCTTTTGTCGCTCTTCAATCTTTCTCTTTTGGATCTCTCTAAAAATATTTGTTTTGAACCTTTTGTTGTGTATTAGCCTCCCATTTAGGGTTTTGGACGAGCTTCTATATTTATAGGAAAGTCTTGGAGTCCTTGTGCATGTAAAATAATAATTTCTGAAGATTATGTGCTACTGCCGCAGCATCGCGACGCCAAATCCTCGAGAAAATCTATGAAGCCATCCTAGTGAGGCGCCGCGATATAAAAAATGGTGTCGCAACGCCACCCTGTTTTTTCAGGATGAATATTTTCTGCGTTTTCTGATTTCCCTCGTACTTCCGTTGTGTCCATAAGGTCCCAAAATAAGTCCAATTACTCCAAGAATCATATTCTAATACTTCCTACTAATAAAACATAAAACAAACTACAAAATACATTTAATGATACAAAACCTAACAAAATAGTAAGCTAAGAATGTCCGAATAAGTGGATATAATTCACACTTATCAAACACCCCCAAACTTAAGATTTTGCTAGTCCAGAGCAAAAGACTAAATAAAAATAAAAAAACAAAATCAACAAAATTAACTAGGCCACTTTCGTAAGGATCACGATTGCATTTAGCGTATGCAACAAGCATTTAAACCCCTAGGCGGCCCTAGTGGACGAGTTATAGTCTCGTGAGGGCTTATAGCGACGACACCCACAAACGTCATTCACACACAATCATGAAAAAAACTAATAAAATAAAATAAAATAAAAATAAAGGAGTCTTGGTAATTACACATAATATTGTCCTCAAAGAATGCCTACCAATGAAATCAGAGAACCTTCAAAGTAGTTAGTACAACCAAAATCCAAGTTCTTGAATAAATCATCTAAGCCAGACTCAAAATGTATGTGTGTAAAGGTTCGTTCACATCTCGACTCTTATGTAAGCCAACTCAATGAGTTCGTCTCAAAAATTGAGATCTGATGGGTCAAATCAACCTTGATATCTCAAAAGTACTATGTATTTGCCTTTCTTTGCTCAATATGATATGATTTTTTCTTCTTTTTTTTTTCAATTTTTTTCAACACACCTACCATTTAAGGTAGCATTTCTCTTATGGTGGTCCTAACACTCGCCCATGGGTAGCTTCATGCTTATAGGTTATAGGTGGTTTATTTTTTTCTTTTTTTCAATTTTTTTCTTTCAATGTTTTTCTTTTGTTTTTAACCATATCATACATCATAACACTAGCATATTGAGATAGATATCTAAGTAAACAATCATTCATTGCAAATAATTTCTTCAACTAGTCACTTTGCCAACTACCTAGGTTCTTACTGCTAAAAACCTATTGTTCAGTGCTTACGAGTCTAACTTAGATTACCTACTCAAGACATCAGATAAAAATTAATTGGGAACTTATCGTTTCTAAGATTTCATCTAAAGCAAACAAATTCATCATTAAACTTATGCTTTATTACGTAGGACGAAAAACAAAGATTATTTTTACTTTTGTTTTTTGTTTTTTAAACTAAAAATAGCAGGAACTATCACTACATGCGCACACCCCCAAACTTAAAACTTGCATTGTCCTCAATGTAAGATAAACATAAAGAAAAAAGAGTGAGGAACAACACTACTGTGCATGGAGTTGATCAGGCTCCTGCTGGTCAGAATTTGATTGCGCGGGTTGTATGGGTTGCGCTGTTACCTGCATAAATACACATGCAAGCTAATAAAAAAAAATAGCACATAATAAAATAAAATAAAGTAAAGGAAATAAAAATAAACAAATGCAAGGGTTGCCTCCCCGCTAGCGTTATGTTTAACATCTTCAGCCAAAAAAAGGGTCCATGTAATAAAATGCAACATCGGTTAATTTTTATAAGTAAGTTAGGGTTGTCAAAAGCTCTAGGCGCACCCAGACACAAACATCTGCTGGAGCTCCTCGTATACTTTAGGGGTAAACATACTTATTTCTAGGGGTGAGCATCGGTTCCGGGTCTACCCGGAACCGGTTGGAACCGGACCGGAAATCCGGATTTGGAACCGGAAACGGTTGTAACCGGTCCGGTTCCGGTTCCAAAAATATGGAACCGGTTGTAACCGGTCCGGTTCTGGTTCCAGAATAATCGGAACCGGAACCGGACCATAGAACCGGAACCGGAACCGTATTTGAGAACCGGATTAAATACCCGATTATAATACCCGATTTTGGAACCTGATTTAGACCCGATTTCATACCCATTTAGGGCAAAATGTCGTCGTTTTCGATCATTAAACAAACTTTAAAGTGACTAAAGTCACTAGCAGCAGGCGGCGCAACAAGTAAGCAACCCTAAATCTAAAATACTAAAACTTAAGTCTCAATTCTAAAAGCAGCAGCAACCGTAATTCCCTAAATCTGATTTCTCTTCTCACTCTCACAATCTCACAGAAGTTACAATCTCACAGAAGTTTCTCACCAGTTCGATCGTTTCAAAGGCTTCGAATCAAAGCTGCAGCCTGCAATCACAAAAGTAAGCTTTTCCCACTTCCAAGTTTCTTGATCTCATTCTGTTGATTTTGGCCTGAATAGTGAAGTAAACTTCGCTCTGATCTGTGCATGTAGCGTTACAGTCTGGTGAAATAGAATTACCTTGTGCTTCCGAACTGCAAGAGTCTGGAGTGAAGTTTAAGCGTCTTGATCTCATTATTCTCATATCAAGGACTGTGTATATTTATAGTTATTATAATTATTATTTTGTAAACTGACACTAGACAATTATCCCATTAGCTAGAGAGGATTTAATAGTTCTGTTGTGTTGAGGCGAGAGAATTCTCATCCTTGTAATAGGAGTAAAGCTGTTTTGAGCACTTTTTTTTCCACCTTGTATTTGAAGTTTGGAGTTTTTGTTCACAATGAAAGCTTGGAGTTTTTGTTGACCCTGGGTACTGGTATTAAGATTCCAATTTCCAATTCATTATGGTCATTTGTTATAATGCAATAGATACCTCATAATTTTGGATTGAGAACTTTGAAAATATCTTTCCTTTTTAACATAACATCTCTCATTGCTTCTGTTCTGTTTCTTTATTTCTTCTGTTTTGAGCTAATAGCTGCTCTTCGGGTCATTTTCCTCTGGAAAATTATGGAGACTTTTAAAGAGAGGGGGCCTAAAATTGCTTAGAAAACTCAGCCACCAGAAATGATGAAATCTCTTCTATACACTAGATCAACCAGAAGTGGTCTAAATTTAATTTAATTAATTGATTGCCATCACAGTCATTTAATCTGCTGCTCTCAAATCTCAATACATTACATTTTGTAAGTAAAAACATTTAAGACATAAGATTATGTTGGGATTAACCGATTAAGGTCCATTAAATTTTAATACACAGGAATAGAATTATAGTTACTAGCTAGTAGCTATCAGTAATGCCAAATAGATTCATAATGTGTCATGTCAATAGGGTAATTCGGAACCGGACCGGAACCGGATTGGAACCAAATAATAGGGTACCTGTAGACAACAGAACCTGGGCGACGCTGTTCTAGGCTCGCGGCCTAGTTGGGAAGTACAAAATAATATGGAGTCGCCACCCGGTGTGAACCGGGACAAAGATTTAAGGCCGCACTCACCCCTCGCAAGGGAAGACCTCAAACCGTTGGGTTCGGAATGGTCCCTTACTTATGTCACTTGTGATGATAAATTGTGCAATAAACTAACCGAATCTATTCAACATTCATGCTCAAGGGTACTTAGATCTAACATGCTTTCATCCAAATAACTCCACGCAATATAACACAACGAGCATATTGAACCATTAAACCAAAGTAAACAAATAACTAATTAAACATAAACATAAACTAAACGAAACATCATGCATAAAGAATGAAGAAACAACATGCCTAAATAACACAATCATGCTTTGAAAATTAATAACAAGACTAAATTAACTCATGCTTAAAATAATAAATAAACGGCCTAGAACTATGACATGCTCAAATAAAAATTAGGATGAGACGAGATGCGTGCATCTTAAGTGGTACGTGGCATTGTATCCCGAGTGCAGACCATACTACCGTCCATTCGGAATCGGCTATGGAATTTACGTCCGGGTTTCCATCCGATATACCACAAAAGAGAACACATATCCCGCTCATCCAACAATCACATCATGCTTCAAACGACTCTCATGCAACTATATCAAAATAAATAAAACAACAATAAAGAAGATAAGTAGAAAGGTGCCCTCAGGTCTAACCTCTTTTGTCGTCTAAGAAAGGGCGTTACACGTCCGTTGGAAGGGTGAATGATCCGCTACTCTTTTAGTTCACCAACTCAACGTCTTTCCTCGCTGTTTTGCTGTTCGGGCTGCTGTTTCAAGTCTGTTTCGCTGCTGTTTCGCTGCTACGTTTCAGGTCACTGTCTTGATGGTTTAGCGGACTGTTTTGGGTGATTTTGAAGGCTTAGGGAGGTGCGTTTGTGAGGATTTTTTAGGGAAACTTTATGGAGGTTTTGGGGATGGTGTTTAGGTGATTTTAAGACTGTTTTTTGTGGGCTAAGGACGCAACAAAAATTGACCAGAACAGGGTGAACTGCGGCAGTTCACAGGTGCAGTGGGGTGTTTTCAGGGACTGTTTTGGGGCTGCGAATGGGGCTGTGTTTGGAGGGTGTTAGTGCGACTTTAGGGCTGTGAATAAGGTTTATTTGAGAGTGTTTTAGGGCTGTGAATGGGGGCTGGAACTCGGCAATGGAGGGTTAAGTTTGGGCTTGGGCGTGAAGGGTGTTGATGATGGAGGGAAGGTGCGGCAATGGAGGCTATTGGATCTTGAAGTGCGGCAATGGAGGCTTCAGGGGGATGCTTGGGCGTGTAATGGAGGCTTAAGAGAGTGATTTAGGCATGTGAGAGAGATGTATGGGCTAGGTCTTGAATGGGGGGGTGAAGACCTCTTTTTATAGGCAAAGAGAGAAGACTTTCCTAATTAGATTAGGAAGGAATCTCCTAATTGATTCTAATAAGGAATGCATCTCCTAATTAGGATTTGGGATTGGATTTGATTTGGTAGGGATTTGATTTGATTTCTTTTATTTAGGTGAGGATTTACAAGATTTAAACATGTGATAAATATGCATATACCTAAATAAAGGGGCTTTGGGCGTGAATCACATCCTTTGGGCATGGATTTGGTTTGACTTGGTTTGACTTGGGTTGACTTGGGTATTTGGGCTTGGTTTGGGTTAGGTATGTGGTCTATGGGAGTTTTGGGCCTAAGGTGAGCTTAGAAACGGAGGTATAACAAGCAACCGAGCGAAAACAACGAGATTAAATCCATCAAAAATTCTATTTTCTAACTTTACCCTTCCAACGTCCGTTTCCTCCGCGACTTTCATGACTAAAGAAGTAGTTGCCTCCATACGAGACTCATCATTGGGCTAATGTGTAAAATGCAATGCCTACAGTACCCTGTTTAATTGGGTAGGTTCTGGTTCCACTTAGTGCGGAACCGAATTTTTCCGGGTAGGTTCCGGTTCTATGCTGAACCGGAACCGAAACCGGTTTTGCTCACCCCTACTTATTTCTATATGTAAACTTGTGTGTAATTTATAGACTAGCTATTTTTAGACAATAATTTTAAGGGAACATTTTTTGTGATATTTTATTGACATTCTTGTTGCAGTTGTATATTCTAATTTCTCTTCAAGATGCACAACTGCTTGAAGTAGGAATATTACTAGGATGTTATAAAATGATGTCTCATAGAAATATCCATTTTTGGATCCTCGTATAGAAAGTTATTGATTCTTAAAATGTTTGAATGCAATTGAATCTCATAAAGGGACACACACACTTGGTTGATCTTTTCCATGTGACACATTAGTTTTGATTCCTTCTTACCTTTTAAACCATCACCAATCAAACCTAATCTCCAAACAATGCTTTCTACATGGCCCAATATATTTATTAAAAGATGCCACCATTTTTAATTTAAAGAGCCTTGTAGGAGGATTTGTTCTAATAATCCCTCTATATACCTCTTACCTAATATAAAATATTTTATTATATAATGGATTGGCCTTTATCAGTGTTCTAAAAAATGCCTAGGCATTGTGCGACAGTTTGCCATTTCGTTTAAGATTTAATTGGCCAAAAAAAGGATGATGCCTGATCAAAAATCATGCTGCCATCATCATACGCAAAAAAAAGGATCGTGTGAATCAGAACATAAGTAGGTGGTGGCTGAAAGAAGAGCCATGAGATTAAGAAGACTAGACGAGCACATATTGAAGGTGAAGACATGAATTTTCCTATTTCACTCCCTAGATCTAAGGTATGACATGAATTTTCCGACCATTTGGAGAGGTCGAGATGCTTTTAGTTGATTGATTTGGTATACCTTTCATTTATTTGAATGGTAAATCAACAATGAGGACTTAACTGTAAGTTACCCCTTATTTTTCAAGTCCAGTACCATGGTAGCTAATAACTATATTTCAAGTCCAATACCTGTTAGGGTTTTGGCGCGGGCGCAGCGGAAGCTCGCGGTTCGGGTGAAATCGTAATTTTAAATTTTTTTAAATTACCGAATAAATTATTCAATATCCAATATGAATAATTCATTTATATTTCACCTAAAAATATTTATTCGATATCAACTAACGACATAAATAGTTAAGAAATATCGCGAAACCTTTACGAAAATATTTTTCCATAAAATGGCATAAAATGCGTTTTTGACCGAACTGACCACCCAATGCACATGAGGGCTGCCCAGGTCAGCCCAAACAGCACTAGGGAAGTTCATGGGCTGCCCGAACAGTGACCAATTCATTGTTTGGGTAGCCATCACCCGGTTAGCTCATCAGTCACCCGGTAACGCCGTTTTTCACCGTTTTCACTTATTTAAACTCCGAAATAATTTCTGGTAATTGTTCCAACACCCAAAATACATCCAATACATTTAAACATCATATTTTTCATCACCAAAATATCATATTTTCTAGATATGATCTGGATGTCAAAACAGTCCATTTTTCACACTTAAACCTAATTTTATCAAGATTAATCTAATTAATCTATCACCAATTAAGTCCCACCATCATGAAATATCTCTACAACAATTATAGGTTATTTTAGAGTGGCTCTATTACTCTAGAATGGCAACCAAGTTGTCCAACAACAAATTGAACTCAAATTACCTTAATCTAGTTCAAAGTTTACTTTACACATGCATCAAGCCACTTAATCAAACAATCAAAACTCAAAGCCCCAAATCTTGAGATAAAAATAACTCTAAATCATATGTAGACAATAAGAACAATAAAAGAAACAAATTTCACAATTGAAGAATATTAAAGATTACCTTTAATCTCCAAAATTTTCTTCAATTTCCTTTGTTTTTGCTTATTTTATTCTCAAAAATCCCTTGGATATTATTGGTTTACCGATTAAACGATTCGAATTAACTAATTTAATCCGATAAAATATTATGAATAATCAGTATTATTCATAACGTGTTGCCCAAGTGATCAACGAGTACACTTCATATTGTGGGACTCTCTAAGTTTAGGTTTATCCATCACGAAATCTAATTTCGTGTCCATAATTCACCCACTCATGAATTATGACGATCACGGATAATCTCGCTAAACTATGTAAGTCGAGGTCATTGCATAAGTATAATCCCTCCGTCACAGGCTATCCATATTATACCTGAGATATAGATAAGAATGTCAAATCCTTATGGTATAATATAGTCGACTTTCAAATTTACGATCTCTAAATAACACTCAGAACTCGCTTCCGAAGTTATACCATGGCCATGGATTTACTAGATCACAAACACGTGTAGGATACATATGCCCTGTACATAGGACTGACAGATTCTATCTTGATACGCACTGGATATCATGAGCATCAGTCCACACCCAATGAACAAGAGGAGGTCTGATCTAAATAGATCGGTGACGTGACTGCCATCAAAGTGTGGAGGATAACTCATATATCCACTATGGTATCTCAAGTCAAAGGACCAATTTGCTCCCTCTACTCGAAAAGATTCCTATTGACGTTGGTGTACCATCTATTAGGAAATCTTCAGTGAGTCGTCCAATGTTTATTAAATAAACACATACATGTCTATACGAGTCTCCCGAGACTCATGGTTCATTGAGATAAACTATCAGACCAAGTCACGATATATGACATGTACTGGTCTCAGCGGATTTTACTAACCGACCCGTGTTAGTAAATCTTGACCAGGAACTTTATTTAAGGATACACAACTTATAGTGACTCTTCCCAATGTCAATTACAAACAACGTTGCAACTGCGCACTACATTGTAAATCCTAGGGTCTTTGTCTAATATACATGTATCACTAAATCATATTTAGTTTCAATCTAATCATAATTAGATATCTAATCGTAATTAGATCGAATATGTATATAAAAGACAAGATGTGCTACCATTAAATATTAATATTATGGAAAAAGACATTGTTCGTATTCATGAATTTGACATAAATACGATCAAGATTGACACTCCGAGCACCAACCCTAACAATACCATGGTAGCTAATAACAACTATATCAACCAAGATGATGGTATTGAAGGACTAGGGAGTGAAAATTTGATGAGTGGTATTTCTATCACTATTTCCCACTCATTTAACCTAATATTTTGTATAATTTCTTGAGTTTTGTGAATATTTTGATGTGTTTTGTGTTATTTTGTAGATAAATAAAGTTTCAGGACAATCTGGAGGTGATTTGGACCAAAACAGTGAAAATTGGGAAAAGGCCATTTTGGTAATTTGGGGGTGTCGCGACGCGCAAGCCCTTGGCGTCGCGACGCCTAACGTGCACCAGAGCTGCTAACGTGCGCCGGGTCAACGGGTCAGAATTTAAGAAGTTTGACTTTGCTAACGTACGCCGTGCCATGTGTCACCATCACAGCTGATCTGCTAACGTGCGCCGTGCCACGTGTCATCATCCAACGGTGCCGACAATTACTATTTCCATGTGTGCCACGTGTCATCCTACGTGTCGCCACGTCATTCGGTCAACGAGTCAACTCTGCCACGCGTCTTGCCATGTCAGCATTCACGTCAGCAGGTCAACCGAGTTAACATGCCATGTCATCATCAGCCAATCACAGCGTGACACGTGTCGAAATCCTACGGTGCCGAAAATTGATCTCAGCCGCCTTGCCACGTCAGCGCCATGTCATCGCCACGTCAGCATAATAATTGAGCTCTTTGCCATCTCGCCACGTGTCGCCTTATCTTCTTATCTGAATTGCCACGTGTCAAAGCCTTAGCAAGCCAGCCAAAAGAAGCTGGCGTCGCGACGCCAAAGGCCTTGGCGTCGCGTCGCTGGAAGCCTATCGAGGTCTATAAATTGAGCTCGAGATTTCAGTTTTTGATGCACCACTCTCTCTCATCTCTTTGATGTAAAGAATGAGTTTCTCTCTCTAGTTTATTTTAATTTTTAGTTTTTAATTTTGTAAAAATTTTAATTACGTTCTGTAATAATAATAATTTACTTTCTTACTTTTTACAGTTTTTACTATTCACCATGAGGAGGTAACTTCCCCAGCTAGGGTGAAAGGTAATTCTTTTACTATTGCTATTTAGATTAATCTCCCTTAAAAATAATATATTCACTATTTAAAATTTGACTTAAAAAGGATACCGCTATATGGTCGATTGGTAATTTAATTTTAATCTGGTTTAAACCTGACTAATCAAGGATACCGCCAGATTGGTCGGTTTGTAATTAATTTTGGTTCCGCCTTTATGGCTGGTTTATGGACAAATATTACCGCCTTAATGGCTGGTCGGACTTAATTTGACTTAATCAGGATACCGTCAGATTGGTCGGTTGGTAATATTATCACAAGTTTATATATTATTTTATGGGACATATCTAAATTAGTAGTAGTAAAAGTAATTCCTTTTACCTTAGCATTTTATTTTATTGTAATTTACTTTTCAGTATTTACTTTACCGCATTTTTACTTCAAGTATTTTATTTTCAAGTTTTTACCAGCCCTAGTTATGTGTTGTAACTAAATAAGTTATCTGGGGTTGTGATGATTTTTAATATCACCGATTTATAAGGGGTTAGATTATAGTTTGGGTATTATAAAGATTTATTTATTGAGTCTTAATCTTAATGCTTTTTATTAACTGGCCACTAATAAAATTGACTAGGTAAACTTAAAATGAACTAGACATAGAGATTTTAAGTTTAAGACCTTAGACTCAATAGCCCACGATCTTCCTTGAGAATAGATAACCCTTTAATAGATTTCCTTACAGGATAGGAATATACCTGTTGGGCGGGGGTAGCCTTAATTGGAACTTAATCTTAATGAATCAAGATAGTTTGGTTGACATAGACATATGGTTCAATTGGGTTAAACTGGGTATTTGTGTCTGACCATCGACAGAGGCTTACACATAATTTAGTGTTCCATGTTAATAAATCAATATATTACCCAAATTTAAGATAACCACTTCATCTATAAAATGATATTAAAAGAAATCACAATCCTAGATAGTTTTTAATATTGAATTTTCTTAAAACCTACTTTTGAACAATTTTATTTACTTGTTTTTAAATTTAGAATCGTCACCATTTCAAACCAATCAAACAACCTGTTACATACTAGTAATCATTTGACCTCATAAAATTAATAGATTAGATATTAAGTCCTCGTGGGATCGATATTTTTATGCTACTTGAACGATACGTGCGCTTGCGTTATACGTGTCTGTTTACGCCGGTCAAGTTTTTGGCGCCGTTGCCGGGGACTTATTTATCTTTCACTATTAGTTTTAAGGTTATATACCTTTACTTGTATCTAATTTATTTTTACTTATTGTTTTTGTTTTCTTGTGTTTCAGGTTCTCAGAAACTTCATGAGACGAACCAGAAGTTTTGAACTTCGACCGCTTGACCCGGAAATTGAAAGAACCATCAGACAATTGAGAAGGGAAATGCGAGAAGGCCAAGAAGCTTTAGTCAACATGGAACCTGAACCTTTGGAAGTTGCACCACCAATTCCCATTCGAGACAGAACCATTCCGGTTGTTGACAGACTCATTTCTTGCATTGTACTTCCTCCATTACCAGCAAATGCAGGTGACATCAAAACATGCATTCGGATGATTCAGCAGTCAGTTCAGTTTGGGGGGAATGCAACTGAAGATCCTAATGCCCACATCAGCAACTTCCTAGAAGTTTGCGGCACTTTCAATTACAACCAAGAAGCTGAAGAAGCAATGAGATTGCGTGTTTTCCCATACTCCTTGAATGACAGAGCTAAAACTTGGCTACATTCACTACCAGCAGGTTCCATCACAACTTGGAACACTTTAGCCACCAAATTTCTTGCAAAGTACTTTCCACCAGCCAGAACCGGAAAGCGGAGGAATGACATCACATCCTTTGTACAACAAGACTCAGAAACTCTTTACGAAGCTTGGGAAAGGTACAAAGATTTGCTCCAGAAATGTCCTCACCATGAGATTCCAAAATGGCTTCAAGTCCAAACATTCTATAATGGACTTTCTGGAATAATGAGAACCACAATCGATGCTGCTGCTGGAGGAGCTTTAATGGCGAAATGAGAAGATCAAGCCTGGGAACTAATCGAAGAAATGGCCAACAACAATTCCTTGTGGCCAACAGAAAGGAGCATGATCCAAAGAATTGCAGGAATTTATGAAAGTGGAGCCAATACAGTAGTCAACGCCAAGCTAGATCAGATATGCAAATTCATGGAGACTCTTACCACTAGATCCACAAGTTCACCATATGGAGGAGCACCAGAACTAAACCAACTTGAAGAGACGGTGAATTATGTCAACAATTTCAACAGACAAGGGAACAATCCATATTCCAACACTTACAACCCAGGGTGGAGGAATCATCGTAATTGTTCATGGAGCAACAATTCAGGGCAAAAGAACTATCCACCACCTGGATTTCAGCAACAGAACAAAAGCCAGGAATTTGAAAAAGAACCAGAAATGAAAGAATGGATTGCAGAGATGTTCAAAAAGCAACAAGCAGCATATGATTCTATATTTCAAAGCCAATCTGCTTCTATCAAAGCACTGGAGAATCAAATCGGACAACTGGCCAATGCTCAGAGTTACAGACCACCAGGAAATATTCCCAGCAATACAGAACCAAATCCAAGGAACCGGGGGAAGGAGCAATGTCAAGCCATCACCTTGAAAAGTGGTTCTGAAATCAAAAAAGATGTTGGAATCAAGGCAGCCATTGAAGATGTTCCAAAAGAAGCAGAGCAACAGGTGGAGGAAAAAGAAGCAAGGGAAAAAGAACCAGAAAGAATCATTCCACCTCCACCTTTTCCTCAGCGTCTTCAGAAAAACAAATTGGACAAGCAGTTTGCTCGATTCCTGGAGGTGTTCAAAAAGCTTCACATCAACATCCCATTTGCGGAAGCCTTGGAAGAAATGCCCAGTTATGTCAAATTCATGAAAGACATTCTTTCACGAAAATGGAGATTGGGAGACTACGAAACAGTAGCATTAACGGAAGAATGCAGCGCCATTATTCAGAGGAAACTTCCCCCAAAGTTGAAAGATCCTGGCAGTTTCATAGTTCCATGCACCATTGGAGAACATTATATCGGTACAGCTTTATGTGATTTAGGAGCCAGTGTTAACTTGATGCCTTTTTCTATTTACAGGAAACTGCAGATTGGAGAAGCAATGCCTACCTCAGTTTCATTGCAACTTGCTGACCGAACACTCGCATTTCCAAGAGGTGTTGTTGAAGATGTACTGGTCAAAGTAGACATACTAATTCTCCCAGCAGATTTCATCATCATTTACATGGAAGAAGACAAAGAAATACCTATCATTATTGGGAGACCATTATTGGCTACAGGTAAAACTGTTATTGATGTGCAAAAAGGAGAACTGACCATGAAAGTGCAGGACCAAGAAGTGACTTTTAATATTTTCAAAGCCATGAAATTCCCGAGCGATGAAAAGGAAGAAGAATGCTTCAGAGTTGATGTTACCCCATCTCAGACAGCAGTTGGAGGAGTTGCTCATAGTTGTGTACGCTTTTGACAAATTCCTCTCTTATCTATTGGATCCCAAAGTGGTGGTCTACACAGATCATTCAACAATCAAATATCTGATCACAAAGAAAGATGCCAAACCCAGATTGATCCGTTGGATACTTCTTCTGCAAGAATTTGACGTGGAGATCAGAGACAGGAAATGAACAGAGAATCATGTGACAGATCATCTATCGAGGCTTGAGAATAGAGAAATAGCTGACAAAGATCTGTCAATCAAAGAAACTTTTCCAGATGAACAGCTTTTTGCCATGAAACAACAGGAATTCCCTTGGTATGCTGACTATGTCAACTACATTGTGTCAGGAAAATGGCCGTTGGAATGGACAACTCAGCAACAGAAGAAGTTCTTCAAGGAAGTCAAGCACTATGTCTGGGATGAACCGTACCTGTTCAAACGCTGTGCTGATCAATTATTGAGACGGTGTGTTCCACAGGAGGAAATCAACAGTGTTTTGCAGCACTGTCATTCATCACCATATGGCGGACACTTCAGCGGAAACAAAACTGCAGCCAAAGTCCTACAATCAGGTTTGTTCTAGCCCACTCTTTTTAATGATGCTTATCTTTTTGCTTTTCAATGTGACAGGTGCCAGAGAATGGGAAATATTTCCAGGAGATACGAAGGACCGTTGAAAAATATTCTAGAAGTGGAAATATTCGATGTATGGGGTATTGATTTCATGGGACCCTTTGTTCCATCATTCAGAAACTTGTACATCCTGGTTGCTGTAGATTACGTCTCCAAATGGGTCGAAGCAATTGCACTGCCATCCAATGATTCAAAAGTCGTGATCAAATTCCTGAAAAAGAATATTTTCACTCGGTTCGGAACACCTCGTGCAATCATTAGTGATGGTGGCTCTCATTTCTGCAACAAATACTTCGATGCACTCCTATCCAAATATGGAGTTACTCACAAGGTTGCCACAACTTACCATCCATAATCAAATGGACAGGTTGAGGTTTCAAACAGGGAAATCAAAAGAATCCTAGAAAGAACCGTTGGATCAACAGGGAGGGAATGGTCAACAAAACTAGATGATGCATTATGGGCCTACCAGACAGCTTACAAGACACCCATTGGTATGTCTCCATATCGATTGGTGTTTGGGAAAGTGTGCCATCTACCAGTTGAGCTTGAGCACAAGGCGTACTGGGCACTAAAGAAGTTGAATTTTGATTCACAAGCTGCAGGAGAGAAAATAATTCACCAACTTAACGAATTGGAGGAATTTCGCCTACAGGCTTATGAGAATGCCAGATTATACAAAGAAAAGACAAAGAAATGGCATGACCAAAAAATAGTGCACAGACAGTTGGAACCAAGGTATCAGGTGTTGCTTTACAACTCAAGGTTGAAACTTTTCCCTGGAAAATTGAAATCTAGGTGGTCAGGTCCATTTGTGATCACTCAGGTTTTACCTTATGGAGCTGTTGAGTTACTGGATCCTAACACCAACAACACATTCAAAGTTAATAGTCAGCGTGTCAAGCACTACTAGGGAGAATCATTTGAGCGACAAAAAGAAAGTGTCACACTTTCAAATCCAGCATAACGTTCAGGCAGTCACGTCTAACTGACGACTTAAAACTTAGCGCTCGCAGAGAGGCAACCCATGCAATTTTTGTATATATTGTGATTTGGTGTGATTTAATTTGATGTGTTTAGTTTTTGCAGATTAAGACATTTCAAGATGGAAGAAGCTCTCGAAAATCTTCACAAGCAATTTCCTTCTCTCCCTCAAAAATCTCTGATGAAAGTCTACAAAGCTCGCTTGGAATGGATGAGGTTACTGACAATTCACGGTGTTCCAAATGACATTCGTTGGGTAATTGAAGCACGAGTCCGATTGGCAGGTGAGTCTTCTGACTCTTTTATTAAAAATCTGCCTGGTTTTGGAAGAAGCACCTATGCAAAGAAACGTAGAGCTAATCAAATGGGTGTTTGTTATAAATGTGCACGTTGGAATTGCAATACTCGTTGTCGTTCTTTAGGAATGGTGTCTGATAATCGCGAAGACAAAATTAAATTCATTAGGGATGGCTTGAGTAAGGAGTCTTTAGATGATATATCTTCGACTCTTGAGACGCATCCCAGTGGATATGTTCACATAGCCTTTCTCAAATTACATACACAATTTCAAAAAGAAAGACAATTGTTAAGTCTTGGGAATCTGACTCAAAAAGACCTTGTTTGCCAATTTATAAGAAAATTGGATGGGAAGCTTGTCCCTGACGCATAGACGTCAATCAAACTGTAAATTCTTGTACATATTATATCTCTTTGTCTTTTCCTAATCATTGTGATTTGTTTTGTTGTTTTATTTTCTCCGACAGAATCCAGACCTTTTTGACTATCACGATTTGTTTAACTAATAATTGTCATTTGGCAGGTACTAGTGCTATTATTTTACTCACCCTTTTCAGGTGTTATAAATTCAACTCATCATTGCACTTTTGAAGACATCCAGAGTAAAACATGGAAGCCACTTCAAGAAGACGAGTTGAAAACATCTGTGTGTTTTACGGTAGTAGTGTTGGAACTAAACCACAATACGTAGAAGCAGCACAAGAATTGGGTCGAGTCTTAGCTGCAAGGAATATGCACTTAATATATGGCGGAGGAAATCTTGGACTTATGGGGATCGTTTCAAAGGCGGTACAGGAAGGAGGCAGTCACGTTTTGGGAATCATTCCAAAACCCTTGGCAGAGGCAAATCTTATTGAACCATCAAACGGAGAGGAACTGATCGTGCCAGGTATGTCTGAACGATTGGTAGAAATGATTAACCGTGCTGATGCTTTTATTGCTTTGCCAGGTGGCTTGGGTACATTGGAGGAAATTTTTATTGTGCTATCTTGGGCGAACCTGAACATACACCAGAAACCAATTGGACTGCTCAACGTTGATGGATTTTATGATTTTCTTTGTGTGTTTCTTGATGATGCTCGAAGAAATGGGTTCGTGTCAAAACCTTTAAAAGAACTCCTCTTTACTGCCAGAACTGCTCCGGATCTAATAGACCAACTCATAGCCTATGAACCACGAGTTGACCCTATCCTTTCAAAGATAAATTGGTCCGAGGACGATCGTGGTAAGAGGCGTAGGATTAATCTGGATCTTAACCTTTAATTTCTTGTAGAATTTCAGCTAACCAGGTATTATCTTCTAAACTCTTCTTCTACTGTTTAAGACATTGGGGATAATGTCTCATTTAGGTTTGGGGGAGGGAATTAGTTGATCAGTACCTTGTTTTTAGTTTGTGTGTTGTTTTTAGTCCAAAATATTTCGAAAAATACAAAAAAAAATTGAAAATTTTTCAAAAATTACAAAAATATTTTGTGTTTTTGTGTTTTTATTTTGACTAAAAAGGTGAAATTGGTAAGAGATAGCTGAGTAAGGAGTTTTCACTCCTGAGACGTATCTCAAACCATTTTTTTGAAACAAGTTAATTTTTGTTTATTTCCTTTTGAATTATTTAATTTGTGAATTCTCCATAATACTGACTAAAATGGATCTTCATATGCTCAATTGGCAGGTATTATCAACATACATGGAAACATACGGACATGAGCTAAAATTGAAAAGTTTGTAATATTCAGTGCTCTAGTTTAATTGGAGGAAGCATCTCAAAAAGTGATGGAGTAAAAAAAAAAAATCTGAGATCCGAGTTATTAAGTCTGTAAGGGTGTTTTAACACCTAGTGCCCTAAAACCAACTGGTTTGGGAGTCACTGGCCCAAAGCTCGCTACATGGATCAAAGATGCTGCAAAAATATATATATATGAAATCTGAGTAATTAAGTCCGTATGGGTATCTTAACACCTGGTGCCCTAAAGCCAACTGGTTTGGGAGCCACCGACCCAACACTCGCTATATAGATGGAAGATATTGTATATAAATAAAAAAAATAGAGAAAAATCAAAGAAAAAATCAGAAAAATGAGAAAAATTATTCCATTGCTGCAAAAAGGTGTGAATTCTGATAAAACTTTAGGACAAAAATATTACTCTCTTATCAACTGCACTTATGACTGTTGTGGGAAAAAATGAGTTGTTTAATATTATGTTGGCTGTGTATATGAAGAATGACAAATATAATCGGAGAATTTACTTATTCAGTAATTTAGAAAGAAACAAAACAACTAGTAACTTGAAGTAGAAGTTTCACCTGATTAGTCACTAACTTCTTTATTCTCTTTTCTCTTGTCTTTTTGCTTTTGTGTGCATTAGTTTTACTACATTTTTATTTTTGTAAAATGTTTGTGGGTATCATTGCTGTAAACCCTCACGAGACTACAACTCGTCCACTAGGGACACCTAGGGGTTTAAAGGCTTGTTGCATATGCTAAATGCAACCGTGATCCCTACGAAAATGGCTTAGTTAATTTATTTATGTTATTTTACTCTATGTTTTGCTTGAGGACTAGCAAAATGTTAGGTTTGAGGGTGTGATGAGTGGTATTTCTATCACTATTTCCCACTCATTTAACCTAATATTTTGTATAGTTTCTTGAGTTTTGTGAATATTTTGATGTGTTTTGTGTTATTTTGTAGATAAATAAAGTTTCAGGACATTCTGGAGGTGATTTGGACCAAAACAGAGAAAATTGGGAAAAGAGCATTTTGGTAATTTGGGCGCGTCGCGACGCCTAACGTTCACAAGAGCTGCTAACGTGCGCCGGGTCAACGGGTCAGAATTTGAGAAGTTTGACTTTGCTAACGTGCGTCGTGCCACGTGTCACCATCACAGCTGATCTGCTAACGTACGACGTGCCACGTGTCATCATCCTACGGTGCCGACAATTACAATTTCCACGTGTGCCACGTGTCATCCGGTCAACGAGTCAACTTTGCCACGCGTCTTGCCACGTCAGCATCCACGTCAGCAGGTCAACCAAGTCAACATGCCATGTCATCATTAGCCAATCACAGCGTGACACGTGTCGCAATCCTACGGTGCCGACAATTGATCTCAGCCGCATTGCCACGTCAGCGCCACGTCATCGCCACGTCAGCATAATAATTGAGCTCTTAGCTGCCTCGCCACGTGTCGCGTTATCTTATTATCCGAATTGCCACGTGTCAAAGCCTTAGCAAGCCACGCCAAAAGAAGCTGGTGTCGCGACGCCAAAGCCCTTGGCGTCGCGACACTGGAAGCCTATCGAGGTCTATAAATTGAGCTCGAGATTTCAGTTTTTGATGCACCACTCTCTCTCATCTCTTTGATGTAAAGAAGGAGTTTCTCTCTCTAGTTTCTTTTAATTTTTAGTTTTTAGTTTTGTAAAAATTTTAATTACGTTCTGTAATAATAGTAATTTACTTTCTTACTTTTTACAGTTTTTACTATTCACCATGAGGATGTAACTTCCCCAGCTAGGGTGAAAGGTAATTCTTTTACTATTTCTATTTAGATTAATCTCCCTTAAAAATAATATATTCACTATTTAAAATTTGACTTAAAAAAGATACCGCTATATTGGTCGGTTGGTAATTTAATTTTAATCTGGTTTAAACCTGACTAATCAAGGATACCGCCAGATTGGTCGGTTTGTAATTTAATTTTGGTTCCGCCTTTATGGCTGGTTTATGGACAAATATTACCGCCTTAATGGCTGGTTGGACTTAATTTGACTTAATCAGGATACCGCCAGATTGGTCGGTTGGTAATATTATCACAAGTTTATATATTATTTTATGGGACATATCTAAATTAGTAGTAGTAAAAGTAATTCCTTTTACCTTAGCATTTTATTTTATTGTAATTTACTTTTCAGTATTTACTTTACCGCATTTTTACTTCAAGTATTTTATTTTCAAGTTTTTACCAGCCCTAGTTATGTGTTGTAACTAAATAAGTTATCTGGGGTTGTGATGATTTTTAATATCACCGATTTATAAGGGGTTAGATTATAGTTTGGGTATTATAAAGATTTATTTATTGAGTCTTAATCTTAATGCTTTTTATTAACTGGCCACTAATAAAATTGACTAGGTAAACTTAAAATGAACTAGACATAGAGATTTTAAGTTTAAGACCTTAGACTCAATAGCCCACGATCTTCCTTGAGATAGATAACCCTTTAATAGATTTCCTTACAGGATAGGAATATACCTGTTGGGCGGGGGTAGCCTTAATTGGAACTTAATCTTAATGAATCAAGATAGTTTGGTTGACATAGACATATGGTTCAATTGGGTTAAACTGGGTATTTGTGTCTGACCATCGACAGAGGCTTACACATAATTTAGTGTTTCAGGTTAATAAATCAATATATTACCCAACTTTAAGATAACCACTTCATCTATAAAATGATATTAAAAGAAATCACAATCCTAGATAGTTTTTAATATTGAATTTTCTTAAAACCTACTTTTGAACAATTTTATTTACTTGTTTTTAAATTTAGAATCGTCATCATTTCAAATCAATCAAACAACCTGTTAGATACTAGTAATCATTTGACCTCATAAAATTAATAGATTAGATATTAAGTCCTCGTGGGATCGATATTTTTATACTACTTGAACGATACGTGCGCTTGCGTTATACGTGTGTGTTTACGCCGGTCAAAATTCATGTCTTACCTTAGATCTAGGGAGTGAAATAAGATTTTTAGTCTCCAATAATACTCGCTATTTTTATCCTACTTAATTTTCTGATAACCACATTCCTTATATTTATAAGGAAAAAACTATATCCTACACATAAATTAATACTATCATAGAGATCAATGTTCTAAAAAATGCTAAGCGTACATTGGGGGATCGTCTAATGCCTAGACGAGTAGTTAGGCAACATTAAGCGGTTTTATTTTTTATCCAAAAAATATTAATATCCAACCAGATAATTATTCAGTTGATTTTAATTTACAATTTGATTAGTTTTTCACATATTTTATGTGATATTGGGAAACTGTCGAAGGTGAGGATGGCAGCATGATTTTGTGCTCTTCTTCAATACGTACCCTAACTCACCTTCAATACGTGCTCGTCTAGTCTTCTTAATCTCATGGCTCTTCTTTCAGCCACCACCTGTTTCTATTCTGATTCACACGATCCTTTTTTACGTATGATGATGGCAGCATGATTTTTGATCAGGCATCATCCTTTTTTTGGCCAATTAAAGCTTAAACGAAATGGCCAGCTGTCGCACAATGCCTAGACATTTTTTAGAACACTGATAGAGACCAACCCATTATATAATAAAATATTTTATATTAGGTAAGAGGTATATATAGGGATTATTAGAAAAAATCCTCCAACAAGACTCTTTAAATTAAAATGATGTCATTTTTTGATAAATATATTGGGCCATGTAGAAAGCATTGTTTAGAGATTATGTTTGATTGGTGAGGGTTTAAAAGGTATGAAGGAACCAAAACTAATGTGTCACATGGAAAAGATCAACCAAGTGTGTGTGTCACTTGTATGAGATTCAATTACATTCAAACATTTTAAGAATCAATAACTTTCTATACGAGGATCTAAAAATGGATATTTCTATGAGACATCATTTTGTGACATCCTAGTAACATTTCTACTTCAAGCAGTTGTACATTTTGAAGAGAAATTAGAATATACAACTGCAACAAGAATGTCAATAAAATATCATAAAAATGTTCCCTTAAAATTATTGTCTAAAAATAGATAGTCTATAAATTACACTCGGGTTTACATATAAAAATAAGTATGTTTACCCCTAAAGTATACGAGGAGCTCCAGCAGATGTTTGTGCTTGGGTGCGCCTAGAGCTTTTGACAACCCTAACTCACATATAAAAATTAACCGATGTTGTATTTTATTACATGGACCATTTTATTACATATGCCTAACTGTTCGTAGATGGATAATGGCATGAGATTTATACTTGCATCCAAATCACATAACGCCTTACCAAAATATCGATTCCCAATAGTGCACGGTATGGTAAAGCTGCCTGGATCCTTCAGCTTTGGAGGACGCTTCTTCTGTATGATAGCACTACACTCCTCTGTGAGTGCTACTGTTTCAAAATCTCCCAGCTTCCTTTTCTTTGACATTATCTCCTTCATAAACTTCACATAGTTAGGCATCTGTTCTAATGCATTTGCGAAGGGGATATTGATATGGATATTTTTGAAGATGTTAAGGAATTTGGCAAACTGATCATCCAATTTCTTCCTTTGAAAGCGTTGAGGATATGACAAATGTGTCTTTGGGATAAAAGGTGGTTTATATGGAGTAGCTGCTACATTGTTCTCTTCTTTCATCACTGTTTCTTCCTAAAGTGTCTTTTCTTTGTCCTTGCTGCCTTGGTCTTTATTAGTATCTCTAATCTCTTTCCCGCTCCTGAGGGTTATGGCCTGACACTGTTCCTTAGGGTTGATCTCAATATTACTAGGAAACACCCCTTTCTGTTGATTAACCATGGAAGAAGTTATCTGCCCAATCTGTAATTCTAAAGACTTCATTGTTGCCCCTATATTTCCCATATGTGTTTCAATGTTGTTCAGCCTGGACTCATTTTTCTTAAACCTTTTTGAAGTTTTAGCAATAAACGTGCTCATGGGGTCTTCTAGGGAAGGTTTCTGCTATGATCTTTTATTGTTGAAGCCAGAAGGAGGTTGCAATGCATTCTATGTGTTAGCATATGACAAGTTCATTTGATAATAGTTAGGCATATGATTACCTCTATAGTTGTTGAAGTTTCGATTGTTCACATATTGACTTGCTCATATCCTCCGCCAGGTAAGATCATTCTATTAGCAGCAGCAGCTTCAATAGATGATTGGCCTTGTTGGTTGGTCAATGCTGCTAGATGAGTCATGGGGGATGATATTTGAGTTGTAAGTGCAACCATAGGATCCACCTCGTATATACCAACCACCTTAGGCACAGTAGTGCGTTCATTTGTCCATTGGAAGTTATTGATGGCCATCTCCTCTAATAAAGCATAGGCATCTTCAGCAGATTTCTTGAACATGATTCCTCCAGCGGCTACAACGACCATGGTCATGTTTGGACCATTCAACCCATTGTAGAATAACTGAAGCTGAATCCAGTCTTCAGAATTATGTTGTGGGCACCTCCTAAGTAAATCTTTAAAGCGTTCCCAGGCCTCATACAGATTCTCAGTCTCCAACTGCCTAAATATGCTAATTTCTGTTCTCAGTTGGGCTGATTTAGATGGTGGAAAGTGTTGGGAAAACGCAACGAAAGGGCACGGTGGAAGACGAAAATGATTTTTAAATATTTTAAAATTTTTCCGAGCGTAAATATCAAATATTTTTAATTCACCCAAATAAGTTTAAATATATTATTTATTAATATTTAATAACATAATATATTTCGAAACACGATGAATTATTTTACGAAAATATTTTCCGACAAATACTACTCGTAACAGGCAAACGGTCAAACCGATTGACCAACTGCCAAGTCGGGCCAACCCGGTCACTTTGACAGTGTTTAGTCAGCCCTTGGCTGCCCGAACAGTGCCCAGTTCGGTGGGTTTCGACGTGAATTTCGCTGCCCGACTCCACGAGGCCGTTTCGACGTGAATTCGCTGTTTTCTCGCGTTTTCACCCCTGAACAATTTTCGGAAATTATCCAGCACCCAATACACATCCAAAATCATCAAAATAACATAATTTTACATGAAAAATATTCTATTTTAACATTCAATTTCAGATCTGATCCAGAAATTAATTTCTCCATTTTTCATGCTATAATTCAATTTATTCACCAAATTAATCCAATTAATTTACACCAAATTTAATCACCACAACATAAAGCCTCAAGAACAATTCTAGACAATATTAGAATGGTAACATCACTCTAGAATGACAATTTTAATTTTGAGATTAATTCCCTAATTAATCTTACAACACGTGCTTATAAAAGAAAACTATTAAGGTTAAATAATTAATCAACACCAAGTTTTTGCTTCAAACATATATCCAAGATACATATATTATTAAGACATGCAAAAATACATATCCAATATATATTTCCATGCTCAAGAAATAAAAACAAGAAAATTATAAATTGGAAATTCAATATTACCTTAATTTTAATTTCCAATTCCTTCAATTCTTCTCCTTTGGTGATGATCAATTTTAGAACCCTAATCCCCTTTTTCTTTTATGTTCTCAACACATGAGAGAGTGATTAAACTTCACAAAATGAAACAAGTTTTATTTATAGTGTAATAACCCTAATTACAGAAAATTGGGCATTATGTTCAACAAAAATAATTTAATTTTTGGCCAATGAAATTGACACACATTTGATCTTATCTAAATGTAATTATTATTTCGATTTTTGTCAAATAAATCCATGTGTTCAAAAACTATGGATTAGCAAATCAAAATTTGCCAACTTAAATAAGAATATTTCAAGATATTCTTATCTTAAATAAATTAATTAATTAACTATTTAATTAATTAATTTATCTATTTAACAAAAAGATAAAATAAATACATGGAAAAATATTCCAAGAATATTCCTTCATTTTATCATTATTAATAATTAATAATAATAATAATAAAACATGTGTCAAAATTCAATTGATTAATAATGTGTATCTAATTTAAATTATGTATCGTATACAAATATACAATATTTAATATGCACGTGTAAATTATGAATAATCCGAATTATCCATAATTAATTGTCCAAGTGCTCAACGGGTATACTTTATATTGTGAGACTCTCTAGGTTCAAGTTTATATGTCATGGAAAATATTTCCATGTCCATAATTCATCCACTCACAAATTACGACGACCACATATAATCGAGTTGAACCATCCAAGTCGAAGTCATTGCATATATAATCCTTCTGTCATATGTTATCCGAATTATTCCGTAGATATAGATTAAACGTCAAATCTCCGCTATAAATAATTCATGTGTCGCAACATATTTATGATTCTTCAATAAATATTCGGAACTCGTTTTCGAATCTTACTTCGGCCAAGGATTTCAAAGAATCACAAATTGGATACCTAAATCCCGTACACGGAACCGACAGATCCTCTCTAGATACATCACATGATATCGTCAGTATTAGTCCATACCAGACGAACAGACGGAGGTCTGATCTTAAAAGATCATTGACGTGACTGTCATCGAAGTACAAAGGATATCTCACATATCCACAGTGGTATCACAAGTCAAAGGAGCCCTATATGCTATTCAACTCGTAAAGATTCCTATTGACGTTGGTGTACCATCTATCAAGAATCCTCGAATGAGTCGTTCAATATTTATCCAATAAATACCTATGTGTCTATATGAGTCTCCCAAGACTCATGGTTTACTGAGATAAACCATTAGAACAACTCTAATATATGACACTTACATGTATCATGGGTTTACTAACTGACCAAGTATGTAAACCTTGACTAGGAACAATTTAAGAATGAATTGTATTGTGACATTTCTCAATAACAATTGCGGCGCTTTTACAATTACGTCACAACTATTCATTCTAAGATTTTTTACGCCTAACCATATAATAGAATATATTGATGAAAATTACTCAATTTTATTCATAATAAAATATAAATGTACTTCATATTTACAATAAATACAATAAAATTTGGCGCGCCGAGTACCAACTCCAACATTGGATTTGACCGATATCTGCTTATAACGCTTACTACATGACTAATATCAGGTCTCATACATAACATGGCATACATGATGCTTCCTAAACATGATGCATAAGGCTGGCTAGACATTCTAGCCTTTTCATCTTCCGTTTGAGGACACATATTCTTCGAAAGATGAATGTCAAGACGAAAAAGTATATTAGCAACTTTACAATTGCTAAAGTTATACCTTTGTAGGATCTTATCTATGTATGAAGATTGGTATAACCCAATCAGCTTCCTTTCTCTATCTCTATAGAGTTTTATACCAATTATATAGGAAGCTTCACCCAAGTCTTTCATGGAGAAGTTTTTACAGAGATATGCTTTAACACTCTGCATCATTCCAAGGTCATTTCCAATGATCACGATGTCGTCAACATAAAGCACCAAGAACACTATCATACTCCCACTAACCTTCTTATAAACACAAGGTTCTTCTTCATTTTTGAGAAAACCAGACAATCTGATTACCTCATCAAAATGAAGATTCCAACTCTGCGAAGCTTGTTTCAGTCCATAAATAGATTTCTTAAGCTTACATACCATGCCAGAGTTTTGGCTAGAGATAAAACCCTCATGTTGTTCCATATAGATTTCTTCATCAAGAAATCGATTAAGAAAAGTCTTATTGACATCCATTTTCCAAATATCATAATCATGGTAAGTAGTAATAACCAATAAATTTCTAATAGACTTTATCATCACTACTAGTGAAAAGGTTCCATCATAGTCCACAACTGGCCTTTGAGTGTAACCTTTAGCAATCAATCGTGCTTTGAAGGTCTCAACCTTCCCATTAGGCCCGCGCTTCCTTTTGTAAATCCATTTACAATCTACGAGATTAATTCCCTCAGGAAGCGGAACCAAGTCCCATACTTGATTCTGATGCATAGAGTCTATTTCAGAATTCATGGCTTCCTGCCATTTAGCGGAATCAATGTCTAACATTACTTCTTTATAGGTATATGGATCGGTCTCCTCAACAAGGAGCACATTGAGACACTTATCTTGTATCAAATACAAGCGCTCAGAAGGTCTTGATATCCTAGTAGACCTACGGAGAGTGAAACTAGAATGTTCTACTTCTATCTGAATCTCTGATTCCTCTATTGGTCTGTTATCTATAGGTTGGACTTCATTAAGCTTAACCCTTCAATTATTACCACCTTCTGCCAAAAATTATTCTTCAAGAAATCTGGCAAACGAGCTATGAACACATTTCAATGCTCGGGTTCATAGAATTGATATCCTTTAGAATTCGAAGGATATCCAACAAATCTAAATTTTCACCCTCAAGGCAAAGGTTTATCCTGCTGCGTCACTTTGACATATGCTGGACAACCAAAAACCCTAACATAATTAAGGTTCAGTTTCCTACCAACCTATATCTCATAAGAAGTAGTAGGAACAACTTTAGAAGAAACCTTATTCAGCAGATGTGCAGTAGTCAGAAGAGCATACCCCCACAAAAAGTAAGGCAGATCTATAAAGCTCAACATAGATCGGACCATATCCAATAAAGTCTGATTTCTCCTTTCAGATACTCTATTGTGTTGTGGAGTACCCAGATGAGTATATTGAGCGAGAATCTCATTCTCTTTATGATACTCGGTAAACTCACTACTCATATATTCACCGCCTCGATCTGATAGAAGGTATTTGATGAATTTAGCAGTTTGTTTTTCTACTTCGTTTCGAAATTCTTTAAACTTTTCAAAGGTTTCCGATTTATGTTTCATCAAATAAACATAACCATACCGTGACAAATTGTCGGTAAATGTTACGAAGTAAGAAAAATCACTATGAGTAGTGTGACTTATGGGACCACATACATCATTATGTACGAGCTCCAATAAATCAGTGGCCCGATGTCCAACCCCAGTAAATAAAGCTTTGGTCATTTTACCTTGAATACAAGATTCGCAAGTTGGAAAAGATTGTATGGCTAGATTCTCAATCAAATTATTCTTAACCAACCGGGTTAGGCGTCGCACACCTATATGACCTAACCGCATATGCCACAATTCAATATCAATTATTTCAGATCTTTTTTATTTATTATCCACAATTTCATAAACATATCTAATGGCATGTAAAATATAATTACCTTGCGAATTTGAACATTTTTGCAACAAAACATCATTCATATCATATATATATAGAACGATTCTTAATATGTACATGATATCATTTTGTATCTAATACAATCAGGGATATAATATTAGCTACACAACCAGGCATAAAAACACAATCTGTCAAAATAATGCTGCCTCTAGATAGACGAATCTCGTATTCGCCAATAGATGTTGTAGATAAGGAATCTCCATTCCCAAAATGCAGCTGCATCTCGCCTGGATTAAGCATCCTACTGACCTTCAGCCCATGCAACGAATTGCATATGTGATTCGGACTCGCAGAATCTAAAACTCATCCAGAATCAATGGCTGCACAAGCCAATGAGATATCAATGATAGAAAAAATAAACATACCTAATGCGGAGGCTCTCTCCCGTCTGACAGAAGCTATATAGTCTTTACAGTTGCGCCTCCAATGTCCAATATTGCCACAGTGGTGGCACTTGTCCTTAGCAGCTTTCTTCTTCGACTTGCTTGGTTTCGCAACTTTTCCTTTAGGTGGAACACCATAACTAGTATTCTTTGCCTTTTTTATTCTTCTTGCCCGTTCTCGTAGATTAAGAAGAAGAAGAACTAGGCAAATAGGACTTCGAAATGAGTGTCGACACACCCTTCTTGATGTCCTCCTCAGTAGTCTGAAGCATCCTATACAACTGACTGTAGGAACAACGAATACCATACATGTTGAAGTTCATAATAAACTGGGAATACGCCGGTGGGAGTGAGCCAAGAATCAAATTCCTACTCAATGTCTCATTCAGCTGAAATTCAGACTTTCGAAGCTGCTCAATGAGATCCATCATTTGCAGGACATTTGGACTCAGTGGCTTGCCATCAGCCAAACGAGCGTGGAACAATTCCACGGAGATTCTATACACTAGGGTCTGCTCCTGGTTTAGAAATAGCTCCCGAAGTTGAGTTATAATACTTAAGGAGTCAGGCATATCAACATATTGCCTCTTTAGATCAGAAGACATAGTAGAGAGAATGAGTGACCTGACTCTCAGATGTTCATCTCTCCATTTCTGAAATGTCTCATTCTCTTCAGATGTTGACTCTGAAGCAATATCCAACGGTACTAGATTATCTAGCACATAACCAAACTTTTCCGATCTCAAGACAATCTTAAGATCATTTTGTTGGGGTTTTAGGTGGCATTTCCGGGTAAATGCAGCGGAACTCGGAAAATCAAAATTTTCTGATTTCAATAATTATTCTTGGGTAATTAAAATAAACTAATTTATTTTAATTACCAATAATATTTTAATTACCCAATACTTAAAAACTGAAATTTTTACCCAAAAATCAGATTTTTCATTAATTGTCGTTTAGCCCCTAAACTTTATATTTTTATCATTTTAGTCCTAAATTGTCAAATAAAATTTTAATTGATTCCAAATCAATCCCAAAATGATTTGTACATGCCTTATACATGAAAATAAAATTTGAAATTCAAGAAAACAGATTTTCTACATATTACCGAGAGGTCCCTAAACTTTCAAGAATTTGAGATTTGGTCCTTTTAGATCAAAACATGTCAAGATCAAATCCAATGATTCCCAAATTTAATATACAGCATATATACATCAAATTACATCACATATATGAAAATCCCCAAATTTTGAGAGGGTTATGAACCCTAATTTTACAATTTCCATAAATTGACAAATTAACACCAAATTAATTAAATTAAACACTTAATTCAATTCCTCCCACACCCTGTTGGGAAGCGGCCGCGAGTGCGCAGCGGAAAAATAAATAATTAAAATTATGATGCCTCTTTCCCTGTTCCCAAGACCCATTTGTTTTGATTATTCTACAAGCCTAGGCATCTTACTATATATTCTAAGCATAAAACTCATAAAACATGCAAAGAACATAAGCCTAAACATGCTAACTATCATAAGAACTCTAATTAAAATAAAGAAAGAAAAAGACTTACTTGAACCGTAGACTCATCCAGTCCTCCCTTCAATTTACAAGCTTTTCTCGAACTCAGCAAGCTCTTCCACGTTCCAAAGAGCCACCCAAATGTGTGGCCTCCAAAGATGCACACACCAAAGCCAAAACTCAACGGAAAGACTACGCCTTGAGTGCACGGGTATTTTGCCCTTAGTGCTAGCCTAGGCAAATACCTCAAAACTTTTAACTTGAGGTTCCTTTAGTCAATTAGACTTAAAGATCCTCAAAATCAGTGGCTTACTCTGAAAACTTTAGAGTTGCTCACTTATATAAACCCAAGATTTGAAAGGTTTGGTGCAACAATTTGTGAAGAATTCTTTGGGTTTATATAGTGCTCCAAAGACAACAAAATTAATTAAGAATCCGATGTGGGATACAAGCCAATTTAATCTTAGCCATTAGATCTTAATTTAGTGGTTTAATGAGATTATAAAACCCTAATAAGAGTTTGGGCCGAATTGGAATTCAAAACAAATAGCAAAATTAAATTAAAATTTTTTACTATTCACACAATACTATTCACGAGTTACTATTCACTTGAATAGTAAATTTTTGTTTTTATCTATTTATTCCAATTTCCAAAGTGCCCATATCGTCATTCACCAATCCCTAAGCCACTATGGAACCTCATAAATGATCTGTTTAATAATTAAACACATTGAACCATTTATGAACAATTCCTACAACTAGGGGTGGGCGCGGTTCGGTTTGATTCGGTTTTTGCTAAAAACCGAACCAAACCATATTTTACGGAAGATTTTCTTACCTCTCAAACCAAACCATTAAATAACGGTTTGGTTCGGATTGAAAAATTTTTAAACCAGCGGTTTACGGATTGGTTCGGTTTGGTTTACAGATTATTATATTTAAAACAAATTTTCATCCACTTAAGTGAAAAAAAAAAACTAGTATATCCAACAAATAGTATGAAGTGCTAGGGTGTAAGCTGTGACTCCAGGGAACACATGCACTCCATTAAGGATTGAAAAATGAGGCACAATTAATTCTTGTATTTTTTAAAAATTACCTTGAATAGTGATGCTACCATCATTCTAATTAAGAGACAAATCCAACATCTTACTTTCAAGAATAATGATGCTACCATAAAACCAAAAATTTAAGAATAAAAGTATTAACAAATAAATATTTTAACAAAAAATTTAAGAATAAAAGTATTAACATACTAACAAAAAGAAAACATAGAATAAAATTAAAAGAAAAATACAATTTTTTTTAATTATAACGGTTCGGTTCGGTTCAACAGGTGCGGTTCGGATTAGCTCCTGAACCGAACCGCAAACTGTTTGGGGTGGGCCAATCCAAACCGCAAACCGAACCGTTAGAAAAAAATCATAAATTCGGTCCGGTTTGGTTCGGTTTGCGATTTGGTTTGGTTTGGTCAGTTTTTTTGCCCACCCCTACCTACAACAATCATATATGTTGTTAAATATGTATTGTGCACTGTTAACCATTGATTTCGACTTTGTTGTGTATGACCTTTTGGGTTCCCCTCAAGTTGGACATGAAATGAATCGTGATAATTTAATCGAACATAAATTATCCTCCGATCAGATGGTCGTTCGATTTCAATGACCAAGGTTGACATCTAGCAACATGCCAAGGCCCCTAAATGAGAAGGAAAGATATATATACCCATTTTGTATGCGATTTACATATGATACGGTCCCTCGCCTCACTGTATCCCCACCTATTGACCTAGGGTACGGAAAGTGTCTACCTATATGGTCAAAGGTATGATGTTGATAGTGTCATGAATCGTGCTAACCCAAGAATCTCACATGATTCTTCCGCTGTGGCCACAGTCTCAAGCACTGATCAAACATATCAACCCGTGAATTGAAATACTACTCTTATAAGAAAATATTATACGAGAGAGTGGTAATTCTCTGTTGTATCTTAACAAACTTCATGTGTTTCAAAAAATGACCCAATCATACCCTTATGACCGGATCTTTTGAACCGGGGAAGGAGAATGTCAAAGTTATTTGATCCACACATAAGATTGTAAAGACCTCAAGTCTAAGGACTAGTCATATAATCGATACATGAAAGTTCTCACAGACACATGGGATAAACACTCGACATGAAAACTTTCGGCGGTCAAATCGATAGACACGAGCAACTCAAGCATCCATGTCATACACCAAGCGGACGGATCTCCGCTAGTAGCCTATGACATCGGCTACCCCACTTAAGGGCGGATCATATCATCATGCTAGTCTCTCCGCTTTGTGAACGCCCAGATTATTCACAAAACTATGACTAGGAACATTTAAGAGTAATGATTCTCATAAGGCATGGAAGCCATCGTCTTATTACTCCAAGGGCTTTATTACAGTGTTGATAATTCATATAAGTTATGTAAGACACGTATAATAAAGATTGCAATTTTATTAATTAATGAAAATATTACAAATACATGTACATATAGCCCATCCACAAGTTGGGTATAGGGCATATCCCTAACAATCTCCCACTTGCACTATAGCCAACTAGTATGAATCTGGACACCATACTCTCGGGTATTCCTATCATGTTTTTGTTGAGTCAGCCCTTTAGTCAGAGAATCTGCAAGATTATCTTCTGTGGGTATTTTCTCTATAATAACTTCTTTTCTCTCAACAATCTCCCAGATGAGATGAAATCGCCTGAGTATATGCTTGGATTTCTGGTGGGACTTTGGTTCCTTTGATTGAGCAATGGCGTCCGTGTTGTCACAGTACATTGTGATGCCATTCTTATCGCAGGAAGCACTTCCAGTTCCGTGATGAACTTTTTTATCCAGACTGCTTCTTTAGCTGCCTCAGATGCTGCAATATACTCGGCTTCAGGTGGTGGAGTCTGCTGTAGTTGACTGCTTTGAGCTTTTCCAACTGACAACACCGCCATTTAAAGTAAACAGATATCCTATTTGCGATCTGCTATCATCCCTGTCTGTTTGAAAGCTCGCATCACAGTAACCAATGAATTTCATCTCAGAACAATCTCTGTATGTCAAAAACACATCCTTAGTTCTTCTCAGATACTTGAGGATTGTTTTGACAGCTGCCCAGTGTTACTCACCAGGATTTGCCTGATATCTGCTTGTTATGCTAAGAGCATAAGAGACATCAGGTCTTGTACATAACATGACGTACATGATCGATCCTATTGCTGAAGCATAATGGATCTTACTCATACGCTCTCTATCTGAAGGAGTATGTGGACATTGCTTCTTAGATAATTTGATTCCATGACAAGTAGACCTATTACCTCTTTTGGAATCTTCCATTTTGAATCTTTTCAAAACTTTATCTATGTACGTAGATTGAGAAAGTCCTAACAACCTCTTAGATCTATCACGGTAGATCTTAATACCGAGGATGTAGGCTGCTTCTCCCAAATCTTCCATGGAGAAATTCTGAGATAACCATTGATTGATGGCTTGCATCATGGGAATATCATTCCCGATGATTATTATATCATCGACATATAATACAAGAAATACAACAGCACTCCCACTACTTTTCCTGTAAACACAAGGCTCGTCTACATTTTTGATGAAGTCAAATTCTTTGATTGTCTCATCAAATCGTATATTCCAACTTCTGGAGGCTTGCTTGAGTCCATAAATAGATTGTTTAAGCTTGCATACTTTATTATGATCATCCTTAGATGCAAAACCCTCAGGTTGTATCATATAGACTTCCTCTAGGAGGTTCCCATTAAGGAAATCTGTTTTGACATCCATCTGCCAAATCTCATAATCAAAGTGTGCAGCTAGTGCCAGTAAAATTCGAATGTACTTTATCATTGCAACATGCGAGAAGGTTTCCTCATAGTCAATTCCTTAGATTTTTCTATAACCTTTCGCCACCAACCTAGCCTTATAGTTTTGGATGTTGCCTTCTTCATCAGTTTTACGCTTGTAAATCCACTTGGAGCTTATGGGTTTTATCCCTTCAGGTGCATCTACCAAGTCCCAGACTTGATTATGATACATAGAGTCTATTTCGGATTTCATGGCTCAAGCCATTTGACTGAATTAATGTCACGCATTGACTCATCAATATGGAAACCATATCTTTCAGGCTCATGTCTTTCCCTAAAGACCTTATGAGTTCATAACCTTGTGGTTGTTCCGTCGCTACCCTTTTGAGGGGCCTGGGGTTTAAATCTATGTTAGTTTGTTCTTCTCGTACCTCATCGAGGTCAAGTCTACTCCCACTATATTTCTTGAGAAGGAATTCATTCTCTAGAAATTTAGCATTTCGTTAGACAAATGTTCTTTGTTCATTTGGGACGTAGAACACATATGCTCTTGAGTTCAAGGCATATCCTACAAACTTACATTTAACTGCCTTATCATCCAATTTGTTAGTTTGTGTGAGCTTGACATATGTGTCACATCCCCAAACTCTTAGATAACTAAGACTAGGACGTTTCCAGACCATAACTCATATGATGTTTGACTAACAGTCTTGGAAGGAACTTGGTTTAGTAGTAGTGTTGCAGTTTCTAAAGCAAGACCCCAAAATGAAATAGGTAGAGTTCGTGTCTTTGACATCATTGATCGTACCATATCTAATATGTCTGATTTCTCATTTCGGAGACCCCATTATGTTGTGGAGTTCCCGGAGGAGTCCACTGGGAAACAATGCCATTTACTCTCAAGTAATCTTGAAATTCGTTGCTTAAGTATTCACCACCTCGGTCAGACCTTAGTGACTTAATAATTTTATTAAGCTGGTTTTCTACTTCAGCTTTGAAGTCTTTGAATTTCTCAAAGGCTTCAGATTTGTACCGAATAAGGTACACATACCCATATCGCGAGTGATCATCGATAAAGGTAATGAAGTATGAGAATCCACCTCTAGCAGTGAGTGACATTGGTCCGCATAAATCAGAATGTATGAGTTCTAATGTCTCCGTTGCACGCTGTCCTTTACCTTTGAAGGGTAATTTGGTCATTTTACCAAGTAAACAAGACTCACAAGTTCCATAAGGTTCATATTTGAAGGGTCTGAAATACCCATCCTTATGTAGCTTAGTTAATCTTATTTAATTGATATGACCTAAGCAACTGTGCCATAGAAGTGATTCATTGAGATTATTCGAGTTAACGTTGTATATATTAGAGGTTGAACATTCTTTGTTAGTTTGTAAGACATAGATACCATTATTCAAAATACCATCTCCATATTTTATTTCATTGAAATAAATAGAAAATTCATTACAACTTATTAGGCATGAAAAGCCTTTATTACATAAAGAAGAAATTGAAATGATGTTCTTTACTAGAGAAGGTACATAAACACAATCTTCTAAGTCTAAAACTAAACCATTCGGCAAAAACTAATGAATAAGTCCCTACGCACAATGCAGCCAGTTTTGCTTCATTACCCATGCGTAAGTCAACCTCCCCATGACGAAGTCTATACTATTTCTCAGGCCCTGCACATTGTTACACAAGTGAGTCTCACAACCGGTGTCAAGCACCCAAGTAAAAGGTTCAGAGTTTTAAGAATATAGTTCAATCATATACAACATACCTGATGCATTGGGCTTCTTGGCCTCTTTGGCTTCCCTAGCTTCCTTGGCTTTCAAGGATCTGCAATCTTTCTTCCAATAACCATTCTTTCCATAAAAGAAACATTTCTCATTTCCCTTTTTCTTCTCCACCTTACCATTGGGCTTTATGTGATCTGGAGCCTTGGCATTGCCTTTATTTTTCTTTGGGCCTCGTGGCTTCAGGTCCGTACTCGTAAGCATGATGGAGGTTTTAAGCTCTGGTTTTAAGTCATTCTCTGTTTGCTTTATAGATTATGCAATTCTGCTAAAGTATCTTCTTTATCAGACAGATGAAACTGCATAATAAAGTTAGAGAATTCTTTTGGTAAGGACTGAAGAATTAGATCCTGACATATCTCATGATCCATTATGAACCCGAGGTTGGCCAATTTTTCAATGTGGCCAATCATCTTAAGCACATGTCCACTAACAGATCATTTCTTATACCTTGTTTGGAAAAAGGCACATGACACTTGGAATCTCACGGTATGAACGGAAGTTGCATACAACTCATTCAAGTGAAAGATGATGGTTTGAGCATCCATATCTTCGTGAGCTTTCTGAAGTTCGTCCGACATAGAGCCAAGCATTATGCAAACTGCTTGCTCATCATCATTGACGTGTTTCTTCCAAGCATCGAATGTATTTTGGTCAGCATCTTCTGCAGGTTTCAGGGGGGAAATGTTATTTTAAGAACATAGAAAATATTTTCTTGTCGTAAGACAATTTTAAGATTTCTAAACCAGTCATTGTAGTTATCCCCTTTGAGCTTATGCTCATCAAGGATGGAATGAAATGATACTCTGTTCTCCATTTGAATGTTTGTGAAATATTTTAACCCACTTGTTAAGAGAGAATGTTAATATTAGGAATATGTTTTTTCATTAATGTTTTTATAATAACATGGGCTTTTAATATTATGAATTTGCTCCCACTCAATTGTTTTAAAATTTTTAGCAAATCGCATCAACCCCAATATGATGGATTTCTTGTGAGCAAGGATCCCATTATCATCATTTCATAACTCCGACTAGGGCTGGTCGTTATAAAATACGATAATTAGGTGGTTCCCAACCAATTTATGATATAAATCACAATTCCTTGATCATTGGGTTGGGCAATCAAACATGTCAAAGCTTATGATAGTCCTCGTGGACACCCAATCTTTGGCACTAACTTATAAGACCATGCCTAAGGGTCGCTGCGTCTTATGACTCAGAAAAGTCAAACCATTGTCAATAGTACGATTTAGGGATAAATTGGTAATGGTCAGTCTGGTAAAGCCTATTCCTGCCAATACGGTTTAAGCTCTTTGGGTCTATACTTTACAATGGGAGGGCAAATTTTAGACTTAAATTATTATTGAGGATTTTAGCAAGTTTAAGTGAATAATTGTCAAATGGATTCCTCTATTGAAAATTCCCCAGAGGGAGGGTGGAGCGAACTCTCTTAAATACCCTTACCTCTTAGGCTCTTATCTTCTTGGTGACAAGAATAAACAATAGATCCTCCAAATTAGTCCAACACTTTAAATATGATTTAGGGTAAGCTTTGAGTAAATGATAATCTAGATGTCTTCACAGCTTTTCCTTTTGGCTATAAAAAGGTAGTGAGTGAAGGAAGCCACCAAATCATTATCTAACTCTAGTAATACCTTTGGTTAAATTAACTTTAGTTTGGAAAGTTTTATTAACGCCTTGGTCCCACCCCACTTGTATATTTTATAATGTCTTTTATTATAAACAAGTGATTTATATTTATTAGCCTTAAAGGTAATAAATCTCTAAGTTCATCACGGAATAATTACTTAGCTAAGGGATAAGCAATACACTCTTTATTTCTTAGAAAGTCTCTAGATGCTTGCACCTTAAAATAATCATGCCAATTCTAATCATACATAGAATCATCAAGGATATGAGTTTTAATATGTTGGAATTATTTTAGGCATTAAATAACTTTGATTAATATTTAATTATGATATTGCATTTTATTTTATTCAAATAAATTTACTATTCACATTTTTCTGCAGACGCGTGAACTTTAAATGCAATTTCACAATTCAAATATTAACCAAATCATGCAAAACTTGTGCCTAAAATTAATTTCCGGGTGTTAGCTTTCCACCGAGCTTTTAAACACCCAATTTCGAGTTCAAATGAGTGAGAACTAATCAAAACAAAAACGGCGCTCTGATACCACTGTTGGGAAGCGGCCACGAGTGCGCATCGGAAAAATAAATAATTAAAATTATGATGCCGCTTTCCCTTTGCCCAAGACCCATTTGTTTTGATTATTCTACAAGCCTAGGCATGTTACTATATATTCTAAGCATAAAACTCATAAAACATGCAAATAACATAAGCCTAAACATGCTAACTATCATAAGAACTCTAATTAATATAAAGAAAGAAAAAGACTTACTTGAACCGTAGACTCCTCCAGTCCTCCCTCCAATCTACAAGTTTTTCTCAAACTCAGCAAGCTCTTCCACGTTCCAAAGAGCCACCCAAGTGTATGGCCTCCAAATATGCACGCACCAAAGCCAAAACTCAACGGCATGACTACGCCTTGAGTGCACGAGTATTTTGCCCTTGGTGCTAGCCTAGACAAATACCTCAAAACTCTTAACACTAGGTTCATTTAGTCAATTAGACTTAAGGATCCTCAAAATCAGTAGCTTACTCTTACAACTTTAGAGTTTCTCACTAATATAAACCTAAGATTTGAAAGGTTTGGTCCAAAAGGTTGTGAAGAATTCTTTGGGTTTATATAGTGCTCCAAAGACAACAAAATTAATTAAGAATCCGATGTGGGATAAAAGCCAATTTAATCTTAGCCATTGGATTTTAATTTAGTGGTTTAATGAGATTATAAAACCCTAATAAGAGTTTGGGCCGAATTGGAATTCAAAACAAATAACAAAATTAAATTAAAAATTTTTACTATTCACATGTTACTATTCACTTGAATAGTATTTTTTTAATCTATTTATTCCGATTTCCAAAGTGCCCATATCATCATTTACCAATCCCTAAGCTATTATGGAACCTCATAAATGATCGGTTCAATAATTAAACACATTGAACCATTTATGAACAATTCCTATAGCAATCATATATGCTGTTAAATATGTACTGTGCACTGTTAACCATTGATTTCGACTTTGTTGTGTGTGACCTTTTGGGTTCCCCTCAAGTTGGACATGAAATGAATCGTGATAATTTAATCGAACATAAATTATCCTCCGATCAGATGGTCGTTCGATTTCAATGACCAAGTTTGACATCTAGCAACATGCCAAGGCCCCCAAATGAGAAGGAAAGGTATATATACCCATTTTGTATGCGATTTACATATGATACGGTCCCTCGCCTCATTGTATCCCCACCTATTGACCTAGAGTACAGAAAATGTCTACCTATATGGTCAAAGGTATGATGTTGATAATGTTATGAATCGTGCTAACCCAAGAATCTCACATGATTCTTCCGCTGTGGCCACAGTCTCAAGTACTGATCACACATATCAACCCGGGAACTGGAATACTACTCTTATAAGAAAATATTATCCGAGAGAGTGGTGATTCTCTGTTGTATCTTTACAGACTTCATATGTTTCAACAAATGACCCAACCATACCCTTATGACCGGATCTTTTGAACCGGGGAAGGAGAATGTCAAAGTTATTTGATCCATACATAAGATTGTAAAGACCTCAAGTCTAAGGACTAGTCATATAATCGATACACGAAAGTTCTCACAGACACATGGGATAAACACTCCATATGAAAACTTTCGGCGGTCAGTTCGATGGACACGAGCAACTCATGCATCCATGTGATACACCAAGCGGACTGATCTCCGCTAGTAGCCTATGAGATCGGCTACCCCACTTAAAGGTGGATCATATCATCATGCTAGTCTCTCCTTTTTGTGAAAGCCCAGATTATTCACAAAACTATGACTAGGAACATTTAAGAGTAATGATTCTCATAAGGCGTGGAAGCCATCGTCTTATTACTCCAAGGGCTTTATTATAGTGTTGATAATTCATATAAGTTATGTAAGACACGTATAATAAAGATTTCCATTTTATTAATTAATGAAAATATTAGAAATACATGTACATATAGCTCATCCACAAGTTGGGTATATGGCATATCCCTAACACCAAACAAGTCTGACCACCATGAAATAACACAAGAACAATTCTAGGTCATTTATGAGTGGCTAAGAAACTATAGAATGGCAACATCACCATAAAATGGTTAAGAGAATGTTTAAGAACTAATTTCATGCAATCTTAATTAACATACATGCTTTCATCTTTCTATCAAGTTCTCAATCATCAAAATACAAACCCAAAAGAGTAGAGAAAGATCTAAGCTGCACATATTGAAGCCTAGAATCATAGAAACATTTTTCATGTAGAAGATAGTAAGAAAAACTTACTAATTTTCCAAAAATCCAAGCTTTCTTTCTCATTTTCTCTCAAACACTCTTTGTATTTTATTTTAGGGTTCTTGGATTTTTAAAAAAAATGAAAATAAGGCCTTATATATTTTTTTTTCAAATTATCGAAAAATAGAGAAAAAATATTGGTCAAGTCTTTCATTTTTATTTCAACAAATAATTGGAAAAAGATTTAATAAATTTGTGGTGTAAATCCATTAAACAATTTAATGTTTATCACATATAAACCAATTAAATCATGCCAATTTATCCAATAAATATAGGCCATTTATTCCAACTAAAACATGCCATTTGTTTACTTTAATAATGTAAAAAGATATTTATCATTTAATTAATTTAATTATTTAACATTTAAATAATCAAATAATTAAATACAAATATCTTAAATATATGTATTATATTTACATTAAATAATCAAAATACATATATAAACAATAAATTTCAAATATCAAAATTCGACATTTAACAAATGGCCAAAAGATTCCAAACGCATGTATTTTCGTTTAACCGTTAAACGACTTATAAATAATCAGTATTATTTATAAATATTTCCCTAGTGCTCTACGAGTATATTTCATTAATGAGACTCTTTAGGGTCGGGCATATCCGTCACGAAATTTAATTTTGTGTCCATAATCTACCCACCCGTAAATTATGACGAACACAGATAAACTCTCTGAACCATACAGGTCGAGGTCACTACATACGTATAATCTTTCCATCACAGTTATCCGGATTATCCCAGAGATATAGATATAAACGTCAAATCTCTATAGGTATAATCCCGTCAACGATTCTATTAGCAATCTCTTAATAACACTTTGAACTCGCTTCTAAAGTGTACCATGGGCCCATATATTTAACAGATTGCTAATTCCATAATAGATACCTATGCTCTGTACACAGAACTAACAGATCTTATCTTTATACGCAAATGATATCCTGAGGATAGTCCACACCCAACAAACAGGCGGAGGTCTGATCTAAATAGATCGGTGACATGACTTCCATCAAAGTGTGGAGGATACCTCATTTATCCACAGTGGTACCTCAAGTCGAAGGATCACTGTGCTCACTCAACCCGAGAAGATTATTATTGACATTGGTGTACCATCTATTAAGAATATTCGGTGAGTCGTTCAGTGTTTATCTGATATAAATACCTACGTGTCTATACGAGTCTCCCAAGACTTATGATTCATTGAGAAACCATTACAATCCAACATTCCAATATACGACACATACCGGTCTCAGCGGGTTTACTTATTGACCAAGTAATTATAAACCATGACCAGAAACAGTTAAATAATGATACTGTTATGATACTGCTCAATGTCAGTTACGACGCTTTTGCAACTGTATCATAACCAATCACTCTATGGTCATTTACGTCTTTACCATATAATAAAATAATTAATATTATAGAAACTGTTTATTTTATTCACTAATAAAATATATACAAGAGTATTTACATGGAAATACATAAGAAATTGGCGTTCAGAGCATCATCCCTAATAAAATCTCCCACTTGCTCTTATGCCAATATCGATTGTATCTAATACCCATCGACTCAACATGCTTATCAAATAACTTCGGAGGTATGGCCTTCGTAAGTGGGTCCGCTACTTTATCTTCACTTGGGACCTTGCATACAACAATGTCACCTCGCGACATAATCTCTCGAATGATGTGGTACTTTCGTTCCACATGCTTCGATTTTGATACGCCATTGGCTCATTTGCTTGCGTAATGGCTCCGGTATTATCATAGTATAACGGAATCAGATTCTCAATACTTGGGACAACTCCCAATTCTGTGATAAACTTCTTAATCCAAACAGCTTCTTTTGCAGCTTCAGAAGCAGCAATATATTCTGCCTCAGTGATGGAATCAGCTGTTGACCTCTGTTTGGAACTTTTCCAATAAACTGCACCTCCGTTAAGGGTAAATACGAATCCTGATGTAGACTTTCTATCATCGGGATCCGATTGGAAATCAGAATCTGTATATCCATTAACATGCAGTTCATTTCCTCCATATATGATAAACTTATCCTTATTACCTTTAAGATACTTCAGGATATGTTTAACAGCCATCCAATAGTCATTTAATGGATTGGACTGATATCTACTGGTTACACTAACAGCGTAGCTAATATCAGGCCTCATACATAACATGACATACATAATGCTACCCAAACATGAAGCATAAGGCTGATTAGACATTCTAATCTTCTCATCTTCCGTTTGCAAACAAATCTTCTTTGAAAGATGAATGACATGCTTGAACGGTATATTTGCTGTCTTATAGTTAGCAAAATTGTACCGTTCTAAGATCTTATCTATGTACGTTGATTGTGATAACCCAATAAGCTTCCTTTCTCTATCCCTATAGAGTGTTATACCCAAGATATAAGAAGCTTCACCCAGGTCTTTCAGGGAGAAATTCTTACAGAGGTAAGATTTGACGCCCTACATCATTCCTATATCATTCCCAATGATTAGGATGTCATCAACATAGATAACCAAAAATACTATCATACTCTCACTGGCCTTCTGGTACATACAGGATTCTTCCGTATTCGTAAGAAAACTAGACAATCTAATAATCTCATCGAATCGAAGATTCCAACTTCGCGAAGCTTGTTTAAGTCCATCAATAGACTTCTTAAGCTTACAAACCATGCCGAGGTTTCACTGGATACAAAACCCTCCGGCTGTTCCATATAGATTTCATCATCAAGAAACCCATTTCAAAAAGCCGTTTTGACATCCATTTGCCAAATATCGTAATCATGGTAAGCAGCAATAGATAATAAAATCCTTATAGACTTCAGCATCGCAACTGGCGAAAAAGTTTCATCGTAGTCGACACCAGGACGCTGCGTGTAACCTTTAGCTATCAGTCTGGCTTTAAAGGTTTCAACCTTTCCGTCAAGCCCATGCTTCCTCTTGTAAACCCATTTACTACCGATATGAACAATTCCTTCAGAAAGCGGAAACAAGTCCCAAACTTGATTCTGATGCATAGAGTCTAACTCTGATCTCATGGCCTCTTGCCATTTCACGGAGTTGATGTCCAACATCACTTCTCTATAGGTGTAAGGGTCAGTCTCTTCGATTAAGAGAACATCTAGACTCTTTTCTTGTATGAAATACAAGCGTTCAGGAGGTCTAGACACCCTTTAGGACCTACAGGGTGTGTGTGTTGAAGGTTCTTCATCTATTTGAACTTCAGGTTCCTCCAATGGTTCATTGGTTTCAGGTTGTACTTCATTAGGTTTAACCTTTCTATGATCACCACCTTTAGACAAAAATTCTATTTCTATAAGGGATGAAGTAGGAAGAGCAGTGGGTTTATGAGGGCGAGTCGGTACTCATTCCTTAAATCTTCCTCCGCAGTTTGCAACATCTTATGCAGCTCCTGGTAAGAAAAACTAATTCCATTCATATTGAAATACATTACAAATTGGTGATATGATGTTAGGAGAGATCCAAGTATGACATTTCGTCCTAAAGTGTCATTCAGAGGGAAATTATAGCGCCTCAACTGTTCGATCAAATCAATCAGATGAAGTACATGAGGGCTCACAGCCTATCCCTCTTCAAGTTTTGCATAAAACAATTCCATTGTAATTTTATGAATCGAGACATGTTCTTGGATCATAAAGGACTCCCGCAGTCGCATTATCATAGTATATACGTCAAGCAATCCAAAATATTGCCTCTTAAGCTCCGGTGCCAAGGAACTGAGAATATATGATTTGACCCTCCTATCATCATCTCTCCACTTTTGGAGAGTCTCATGTTCCTCTTGTGTTGCATCATCTGCTATGGCAGTGGTAACAGACCTTCTAACACATATTCTATTTTCTCAGACCTAAGAATAATTCTTAGATCCAAGTCCCAATTTGCAAAGTTTTTGGCGCCTTTAAGCTTGCTCGTATCAAGTATACGAGCAAAAGGATTAGAAGCAGGTGCCGTCATCGCAAATCTATCATATAGATAGCGAAAAACGGTTAGTAGACAAAACAGTTTCATATAATATAAAATAAACAAAGCATAAATATATCATGGATTTTTAATCTAAAAATGCCCCTCCCATTATTACATGCAATACTATAATCCCCAAACAGAATGCAAACAAACAATTAATCAAATTAAATATAATAGTGAAAGGTGGATCCCATGAATATATTTCAGCTCACAGCTTTGGCACGATCTCGCCTACGTATATTCATTAGGTAGACAACTCATTTTTAATCACTCACTGGTGACTCATGGGTTCCGGTCTTGGTCGTTTCTCGTTGTGACAGCTTTGGAACGTTCACAAGGAGGCGTACCGTGGTTAAACTTGTCAATATAAATTCAAGATACTTGCGTAGTCCTGACAGCTTTGGCACGTTTAGAATTTCTGCCTTCGCTTGAATTACCTAGTATCACATATACATCCGGTATCGATAAATTTCTATCAATTACACCCTCACTGCTTTGGCACATTCTCCGATGCAGTCATAGAACAGATATCCATAAACCGTATTGACAAGACAGACCAATAAATATCCATCCAATACATATTACTTTAAAACCTTATTAATTAGGGATTTTCCGTAAAAATGTTACGTATTTAATTTAATCAAATTAAAAAAATACAAGCATACATTAAGAAATAACAAAATTAAAAATTGAAATTGAAGGCATATTCATATTATGTGTTTAGGTTCAGACTTGCTTTGATACCACTTTTGTTGGGGTTTTAGGCGGCAATTTCGGGTAAACGCAGCGGAACGCGGAAAATCAAAATTTTCCGATTTCAATAATTTTTCTTGGGTAATTAAAATAAACTAATTTTTCATTAATTTCCGTTTAGCCCCTAAACTTTGTATTTTTATCACTTTAGTCCTAAATTATCAAATACAATTTTAATTGATTCCAAATCAATCCCAAAATGATTTCTACATGCCTTATACATGAAAATACAATTTTCAATTCAAGAAAATAGATTTTCTACAAATTGCCGAGAGGTCCCTAAACTTTCAAGAATTTACGATTTGGTCCTTTTAGTTCAAAACATGTCAAGATCAAATCCAATAATTCCTAAATTTAACTTATATCATATATACATCAAATTACATCACATATATGAAAAGCCCCAAATTTGGAGAGGGTTATGAACTCTAATTTTACAATTTCTACAAATTGATAAATTAACACCAAATTAATTCAATTCAACACTTTAATTCAATTCCTACCACACCCAACAAGTCTCACCACCATGAAATAACACAAGAACAATTCTAGGTCATTTATGAGTGGCTAAGCAACTCTAGAATGACAACATCACCATAAAATGGTTAAAAGAATGCTTAAAAACCAATTTCATGCAATCTTAATTAACATACATGCTTTCATCTTTCTATCAAGTTCCCAACCATCAAAATACAAACACAAAAGAGTAGAGAAAGATCTAAGCTACACATATTGAAGCCTAGAATCATAGAAACATTTTTCATGTAGAAGATAGTAAGAAAAACTTACTAATTTTCCAAAACTCCAAGCTTTCTTTTGTTTTCTTTCTCCTTTTCTCTCAAACTCTCTTTGCATTTTATTTTAGGGTTCTTGGATTTTTAAAACAAAAAACGAAAATAAGGCCTTATATATTTTTTTTCAAATTGCCGAAAAATAGAGAAAAAATATTGGCCAAAGCTTTCATTTTTATTCCAACAAATAATTGGAAAAATATTTAATAAATTTATGGTGTAAATCCATTAAATAATTTAATGTTTATCACAAATAAATCAATTAAATCATGCCAATTTATCCAATAAATATAGGCCATTTAATCCAACTAAAACATGCCATTTGTTTACTTTAATAAAGTAAAAAGATTTTTATCATTTAATTATTTTAATTATTTAACATTTAAATAATCAAATAATTAAATATAAATATCTTAAATATATGTATTATATTTACATTAAATAATCAAAATACATATATAAACAATAAATGTCAAATATCACAATTCGATATTTAACAAATGGTCGAAATATCCCAAACGCATTTATTTTCGTTTAACCGTTAAACGACCTATAAATAATCAGTATTATTTATAAATTTTGTTCTAGTGCTCTACGAGTATATTTCATTAGTGAGACTCTTTAGGTTCAGACATATCCGTCACGAAATCTAATTTCATGTCCATAATCTACCCACCCGTAAATTATGACGAACGGATATACTCTCTGAACCATACAGGTCGAGGTCACTACATACGTATAATCCTTCCGTCACAGGTATTCGGACTATCCCAGAGATATATATATATAAACGTCAAATCTCTGTAGGTATAATCTCGTCGATGATTCTATTAGCGATCTCTTAATGATACTTAGAACTCGCTTCTAAAGTGTACCACGGGCCCATGGATTTAACAGATTGCTAATTCCATAATAGATACATATGCACTGTACACAGAACTGACGGATTCTATCTTGATACGCACAGGATATCCTGAGGATCGGTCCACATCCAATAAACAGGCGGAGGTCTGATCTAAATAGATCAGTGACGTGACTGCCATCAAAGTGTGGATGATACTTCATATATCTACAGTGGTACCTAAAGTTGAAGGATCACTATGCTCACTCAACCTGAGAAGATTCTTATTGACGTTGGTGTACCATCTATTAAGAATATTCGGTGAGTCGTTCAGTGTTTATCCGATATAAACACCTACATGTATATACGAGTCTCCTGATACTAATGATTCATTGAGAAACCATTGGAATCCAACATTCCAATATACGACACGTGCCGGTCTCAGCGGGTTTACTTATTGACCAAGTAATTATAAACCTTGACTAGGAACAATTAAAGAATGATATTGTTATGATACTGCTCAATATCAGTTGCGACGTTTTTGCAATTGTATCATAGCCAATCACTCTATGGTCATTTATGTCTTTACCATATAATAAAGCAATTCATATTATATAAATTATTTATTTTATTCACTAATAAAATATATACAAGAGTATTTATAGGGAAATACATAAGAAATTGGCGCTCAGAGCAGCATCCCTAACACCAATTCCCATTCACTAAAGTTCTCAGGACCAGTCAATTTGTTCGCGTCCAAGACACGTGCAAAAGGATTAGAAGTAGTAGCTGTCATCACAAACTTAACAAAAGAAACAAGAATTAGGAGACAAAAGTAATTTTATCAATATAAAAAACATCCAACATATCATGGAATTTTAATATAAGGATGTCATCCCACTATTTTACATAAATTGATAATCCCCAAATAAAATACGATAATTCAATAATTAAATTAAATTCTATAGCAAGAAGTATACCTCACAAATATATTTAAACACACAGCTTTGGCACATTGTGCCCAAATATATTTGAAAGTAAGTAACAATTACCAATCATATCTAATGTGACTCTTTTAAAATATGTCATGAACCGTTTCCGATCCTCACTGCTTTGGCATCTATTGGATGGGGTGTATTCAAGGCAATACTCGTCAATAAACATATCCAATGTACTTATGCACTACCTCACTGCTTTAGCATTTATTGGTATGCACTTTCGCTCGAATTTATTTCTTATCAAATATGTTTTACGGGTATAAATAAATTTCCATTAACCATAACCACACTGCTTTGGCAGACACAATCACAGTATCAAGAAAAATATTTACATCTGTATTGACGAGATAGACCCATTAGTGTACAATACACTCACAAAACACAAAGCCTTATTATGGGGATTTTACAAATATTGTCAAACAGTTAATATAATTGATCCAATCAATTAACTCTCAAGCATGTGTAAAATAAATTGAATTAAATATCAAATATTTAAGGCATGAAAAATTATTTTGGATGTGGGATCAGGGGCTCTGATACCAATTTTGTTGGGAAAGCGCACCGAAAGGGTGCGGTGGAAGGCGAAAATGGTTATTAAACATTTTAAAATTTTTCCGAGAGAATTAATAAATATCAAATATTTTTAATTCACCAAAATAAGTTAAAATATATTATTTATTAACATTCAATAACATAATATATTTCGAAACACGACGAATTACTTTACGAAAATACTTTTCGATAAATACTACGCGTAACAAGTAAATGGTCACACCGATTGACCAACTGTCGAGCCGGGCCAATCCGGCCACTTGGGCAGTGTTCGGTCAGCCCTTGGGCTGCCCGAAAAGTGCCCAGTTTGCTGGGTTCACAGTCGCGACTCCACGAGCCCGTTTCGACATGAATTTCACTGTTTTCTCGTATTTTCGTCCCGGAATAATTTCCGAAATTTATCCACCACCCAAAACACATCCAAAATCATCCAAATAATATATTTTTACATGAAAAATATTATGTCTTAACATTCAATTTCAGATCTGATCCATAATTTCTCCATTTTTCATGCTATAATTCAATTTATTCGCAAATTAATCCAATTAATTTACACCAAATTTAATCACCACAACATAAAGCCTCAAGAAAAATTCTAAGCAATATTAGAGTGGTAACAACACTCTAGAATGACAATTTTAATTTTGAGATTAATTCCCTAATTAATCTTACAACACATGCTTATAAAAGAAAACTATTAAGGTTAAATAATTAATCAACACTAAGTTTTTGCTTCAAACATATATCCAATATATATTTCCATGTTCAAGAAACAAAAACAAGAAAATTAGAAATTGGAAATTCAATATTACCTTAATTTTAATTTCCAATTCTTTCAATTCTTATCTTTTTGGTGATGATCAATTTTAGAATCCTAATCCCCTTTTTCTTTTATGTTCTCAACACATGAGAGAGTGATTAAACTTCACAAAATGAAACAAATTTCATTTTTATAATGTAATAACCCTAATTTCCGAAAATTGGGCATTATTTTCAACAAAAATAATTTAATTTTTGGCCAATGAAATTGACACACATTTGATCTTCTCTAAATGTAATTATTATTTTGATTTTTGCCAAATAAATCCATGTGTTCAAAAACTAAGGATTAGCAAATCAAAATTTGCAAAATTAAATAAGAATATTCCAAGATATTCTTATCTTAAATAAATAAATTAATTAACTATTTAATTTATTTATTTATCTATTTAATAAAAAGAAAAAATAAATATATGGAAAAAATATTCCAAGAATATTCCTCAATTTTATCATTATTAATAATTAATTAATAAATCATAATAATAAAAAAGTGTCAAAATTAAATTGATTAATAATGTGTATCTAATCTATATTATGTATCGTATACAAATACACATTATTTAATATACATGTGTAAATTATGAATAATCTGAATTATCCAAAATTAATTGCCCAAGTGCTCAACGATTACACTTTATATTGTGGGACTCTCTAGGTTCAAGATTATTCCATGTTCGTAATGTGTCCACTCACAAATTACGACGACCACAAATAATCGAGTTGAACCATCCAAGTCGAAGTCATTGCATATATAATCCTTCTATCATAGGTTATCCAAATTATTCCGGAGATATAGATTAAACGTCAAATCTCCACTATGAACAATTCATGTGTCGCGACATATTTATGATTCTTTAATAAATATTCGGAACTCATTTTCGAATCATACCTCGGCCAAGGATTTCAAAGAATCACAAATTGGATACCTAAATCCCGTACACGGGACTGACAGATCCTCTCTAGATACATCACATGATATCGTGAGTATCAGTCCATACCAGACGAACAGGTGGAGGTCTGATCTTAAAAGATCATTGACGTGATTGTCATCAAAGTACGAATGATATCTCACATATCCACAGTGATATCACAAGTCAAAGGAGCTAATATATTATTTGACTCGTAAAGATTCCTATTGACGTTGGTATACCATTTATCATGAATCTTCGAATGAGTCGTTCAGTATTTATCCAATAAATACCTATGTGTCTATATGAGTCTCCCAAGACTCATGGTTTACTGAGATAAACCATTAGAACAATTCTAATATACGACACGTACCGGTCTCACGTGTTTACTAACTGACCAAGTATGTAAACCTTGACTAGGAATAATTTAAGAATGAATTATATTGTGATATTTCTTAGTAATAATTACGACACTTTTGTAATTACGTCACAACTATTCATTCTAAGGTCTTTTACGCCTTTACCATATAATAGAATATATTTATGAAAATTAATCAATTTTATTCATAATTAAATATAAATGTACATCATATTTACAATAAATATAATACAATTTTGGCGCGCCGAGCACCAAATCCAACAGAATGAACCTCGCAAGAAATTTTATAGCCATATCATTCCATGTCATGATGTTTCCCATCGAAATAGATTGCACCCAACCCCTCGCTTTATCCCTTAAAGAGAATGGGAACAAGCATAGCCTGATGGTCTCTTTTGTCACGCCATTCATCTTTACAGTGTCCGCCATCTCTAAGAACATTCGTAAATACACGTTGGGATCCTCTACAGCTGAACCCCCAAACTGGTTCTTTTGCACCATGTTGATCAATGCAGGTTTCAGCTCAAAGTTATTGGCATTGATTGGTGGGTAAGCAATCCTAGAATAGTTATCGTCGATGATTGGTTTAAAATGATCTCTGATTGCCACATGGCATGGGTTGTTCTCTATATTTTCAGCCACCATTAATTTTTTCTCAAATTTCCTTTCTTTCCTTAGTCTCCTTGATGTTCTTTCTATTTCTGGATCAAAAGGAAGCGAGTCAAGACTTGTGGATCTTCACATTCACTGAAACACACAAAGACAAGAAAAAGTACCAAAATAAAAATAAAAATAATAATGATAATAATAAATAAATTAAAAATCTAAATTAAAGCTAAGGTTATTTGGTAATAGGATTAATGTGAATTAAATTAACAATCCCCGATGTGTTATTTTATATCGTACCGCAAGTGTACGGTGTCAAATTTTAGTAAAGATAAGTGAAAGAGTGTCGAAACCACATGGATTGTATTCAACTTACACTAAGTACTATAATTAGTAAACCTAACTTTATTTAGAATCAATTTAAAATAATCTAAATCTAAAACTAAAAACTGAATAAGCAAAATATGAAAATGTTAAATTTAAAAAAGATCAATATGAGAGAGATTATAGAGTCTGATTTCACCTAGCTATCCCCTATGTATTTTCTATGCCAATAAATTCTTATTCAGTTGTATTGTTTGTAAGCAAAGAACCCTAAATTATTTTAGCTCCCTCTCCCGAGTGCCGAGTGAATATGTTATCAATTATAGACTTTGATATCCCTATAAAAATCTAATAATTAACAACTTATTACCTTTTGTGATTCTTTGTTAACGACTTCAAAGGGATTATAAATTCTCTCGAACTCTACAAATCTCATAGGTTATATTCTCTAGATCCTATTCAAAATCCCCTCTCCCGAGTGCTAGATTCTAAACATGCATCATCTCAATTTGTGGCCAACAAATTAGAAGCATTAAACACAAAAGAATATAAATAAATTGAATTAAAACTTCATAAAAATCAAATTGACAAACAACACATAGGTTCAAGCATTGGCTACATCATCCTCTAGAATAATAAATTTAGTTCATGACCTAAAATAAAAAACAATGCAAATAAGGTCATGAATCTGATAGAAATCATTAGAGTTAAAGAATCGAATCTCTTCGTCTTCGGACGTCACCGCATTCGTCTCCTTTTGTCGCTCTTCAATTTTTCTATTTGGATCTCTCTAAAAATATGTGTTTTGAACATTTTGTTGTGTATTAGCCTCCCCTTTAGGATTTTGGACGAGCTTTTATACTTATAGGGAAGTCTCAGAGTCTTTGTGCATGTAAAATAATAATTTCTGAAGATTTTGGGCTCCTGTCGCGGCGCTGGAATTGGCGTCGCGACACCAAATCCTTGGGAAATCTATGAAGCCATCCTGGTGAGGCACCGCGACGCCAAAAGTGTTGCCGCAATGCCACCCTATTTTTTCTGGATGAGTGTTTTTTGCGTTTTTCACTTTCCCGCGTACTTCCGTTGTGTCCGTAAGGTCCCAAACAAGTCCAATTGCTCTAAGATCCATATCATAATGCTTCCTACTAATAAAACATAAAACAAACTACAAAATACATTAAATGATACGGAATCTAACAAAATAGTAAGCTAAGAATGCCTGAATAAGTGGGTATAAATCACACTTATCAATAATGTATGATACAACGACTTGTAAAAGTCCTAATTTGATAGAGGTTTCTCAATGAAAGTTGTAAATGTGAATGTTAACTATATGTAATTTTTTACAGATTGCGATTTGGAGTTCGGATAAAGAGATATGAATGTTTGGAAATGACTAATCTGTAATCACTAATCTCTTATAAATATAAGGGTAATCTTTTGCTATCTTTTTTATCGAAACATATCAGTAATAATACTTATTTTAAACCTTACAATTTGTAAATCAATAATTTATAAATTTTCCTTGTTTTTAAGTTGAAGGTTAGAAAAAAAAAAGCCAAATTTGGCTCCCTAGTGTTTTTGTTTTTATTATTTATTATTTATTATTTTTATTTTTGAGTGACAAATTTATAACTGTTCTATATTATTTATATTTATGTCATTTGATATATATATAAATTTGAAGAATAACTAAGTTCATTTTTATAATTTATTGAATTATTTTGATTTCAACATATTTCGATTTTAAATAGGTAAAGATATATATATATCCAAATGATATCTTACTATCTCCTCTCAAAGAAAGCAAAGACGGGAACGAAGAAACATAAGCGTGAGGAGGCAGCATCTGGTTGGCTTTACCGTCACTCCTCATCCCAAATCCTGACATCTAAAGAATCTCAAATTTCTTTGGATACTTTGGAACTTGGCTTTTGGCTTTTGACTTCTGACTTTTTTTTTTTTACCCGAAATTGGCGTCCAGCCTCCATCAACATAAACTTGGACTGTTTTTTTTGGGGTTGAATTCGTGATTCAGTGACGCCAATTTCAAATGCTTCCAATAATAGAGATGATGTCGTTTAACGAATCATTGAAAAAAAATAAAGTGCTTTTATTTAAAAGTCCAAAAACACCAAAACCAACACTAATAGGCGGGGTGTTTAGATTTTCGGGTCAATCTGTGACTTGACGTAATCCGACTCGACTGCTCGGGTTTCAAAAAAAAAATTTTCGGGTTAACCTGACCCGATCCAATTTTTACAGATCGGATCACGAGTTTGACAATTAAACCTGACTTGACCCGCAAACAATAGATTTTTATTATTTTTTCTAAATTTTTTATTATTTTTAAAGTTTTACTGTTTATTACTTTTATTGTATTGAAATTTCATATGTATGACAAGTTTCGAGACATAAAATAGTTAGTATTTATGTCTCAAAATAATACATAAAAAAAATTTCTTCTTTTTTGGCGACTCGACCCGACCCACGTGACCCGATCTGTGCAGGTTTGCATTCTCAAATTTCGGGTTCAGATTTGTCAACCCGCGTGACTCGATCCAATCAGGTTTAGCAAAATTTAAAAAAACCTGACCCGCTCCGTGAACACCCATACGAATAGGTTCAGGCGAAAAATAAAATTATTTTTTTAAATCGTATTCATGCTATGGATGAACAATGGTTCCGAGCACACCTGGAACCAAACTGAAAATGATGTTTCAAAATCGGAACTAATTACTTTATGATCGGTTTTGTTTCGAAAATAAGGAACCGAAAAAATAGGTTCTGGTTCGGGTTCGGGTTCTACACTTTAAGGAACCAAAATCTGTTCACATAATCGAATTATTTTATTTTATTTTTTAAAATCATGTTCTCTCATTTATATACCGAATTTTTATGCCCTTCAATGTGAACTGAATGACTTAAGGCTATATTTAATCAATAATTAATTATTGATTGTTTATTATTTATTATTTTGTCACAGGTTTAAAGGGCTGTGTGTTCAGGTTATTTTTGGTTAAAGGTTTGTATTTGTTTTTGTTTAAAGTGTTGTGATTGTCATTGTTATTAGTTCAAATTACTTTTGATTGTTTTAGTTTTTGCATTTTAAATAATAAATCTAGTGAATGAAAGAGGAGAGAAACTATTAAAATTGTTCCCAAAATTTGTATATTAGGTGAGCAAAATAGTGTACTCTCGAATCGATTGGAATTGAACTAGAGCTAATGGGTAAGGTACCCTATTTAAATGTGATAGATTCTTGTTTTAAAAATTTAAAAATCGATTTTTCCAACTTTCAATAAAAATTTAAATGTCTCCCATAATTAAATATACCTACAATTTTTATCGCTAATCTCTCTCATATTCAAACTTTCGCAATGTCAAAATCAGTTTCTAAATTACTACATCACACATACTACACAACCCTGACCGCTTTTATTAAAAGATACAAATTGAGCTTAGTTGCTAATTCCAAATGACTGAGAGCAAAAATTAGAATCAATATCAGAAGTTATAATAATGATTTGCAATTAAGCTACATCACATTTTAGTGAGGTTGGTTACAATCAGATTTTACTTAAGTTATATTGAGCTCAATCATAGTCATTTTAAATTAAAATTTAATTTTATGCACTGTTTAATTAGAAATTTGGTAAACAATATATTTATTTTTGTAGGGGACTATATTAAATAAGTAAACACAAAAATTACCTTGATATTTATAGTAGATTGACGTTTTCATATTAACTATGTTCAATACTCATATCTCATTCATCCGGATACCCAATTATAATTCTTAACATTTTACATATGCTTAACATATATACATATAATTTTATGTAAAATCCTGAATTTTCAAAATATTTTTAGAAAGTTCCTGGATCGAAGTTAAGGTCTGTCACGACTCATGACCCAAAACCGGGGTCAATGAGAATTATGTAATTTTATTCAATTTCAATTTAAAAAAATAGTTAGAGTCATACACATGCCTCATGGACTTATAAAATGACAAAAATACAAGATCATCAATTTAGAATGAACAATAGAAATTTCCATAATAAATGTGATCACCATAAAAGTTTTTAAAATGAAAAACAAAGGTCCATAAAAATGTATGCATCATCTCATAGCTATATAAACTGATACATAATGTTCCATGATAGAACCCAAAATCTCGATAAAATATCTAGAAATAATGAGTTACGAGGGAACCTCACTCTAAACAACTAATGAACTTGTGACGTGCAAGCTACTCCTTGAAATCTTGGTCTCCTAAAACTCCACATGAATATGATAATGAATGGGTAAGCAAAACAACGTGCTAAGTAGGGGTTTAACTTACCTTAATTGGTTTTACCAAAACCCTACATAGTTAGTAAGATATATATACGTAAGTCCAACAAAATAATATCGATGATGCGAGTATATGAAAAATTTATAATATATATATTTTTATTAAGATAATTAAAATATGCATCATCGAAAAAATTAATCTCTTAATTAAAAACATGTGAGTGAAATGCCACACGAGATCGCGTAACCAGATGCCCAATACGAGAGTTGAGTAATTAATGTGCCACATGGGGCCAGATAATCGATCATCTAAACAGGAGCCGTGAAGGATCATGTGCCACAACGGGTCCACAATAAACATATGTCGCAACGAGCCATAATAAATAAATTCTGCGCAGGTCGGGACTTACACCTAGAGACGTGTCTTCACTGTCCAAATAGCGCCACTCGGGCATGCGTAACAGTTTCCGTAACGGGACAACCAGGGTCTATAAGGTAGGCCATAATGGGACTTCACACAAGCAAATGCCGCAACGAGACAATATAATACCCAAGATGTGCACCACAACGGAGCTCCACATATGCCAATTTTACATATATCCAATTTTAATTTTTAATACAATCCAAGTCCTATCCAATTAAAATTTATACTAATATGTAGATATTTATAAGAACAAAACAATTAAACTCATAATAGCCGCGTTGTTCCGTTCAACGTGCCATTTCAAATTCCATAAAAAAATGGCTAATATTAAAACACAATTGAAAATCGCAATAAGGTGTGAAGCTGAATCCCTACCTCAACCGGACACTCAAATCTTGAAGTCAATCTCGACAAATTTACTTTATGTGTCCAAACGGTTATGTTGAGCAGAAAACTAGCAATGTTCTATCCTCGGACCCGCTGACATGCTTTTCAAGGCATGCAAAGTCCATTTTGAAAATTGAACCCGATAACCGGAGACTTTCAACGGTGGATATGTAAACTAAAATACTTGTATCATCAAAGGCAATATTCTGGTAGGTCCGGATCGTCGATACAACAGTTAATATTGAATTCCGACACGAAATCCGAGCTACTACAACTAGGAAAAGGGAAATTTCTCAAACGATGTCGGATTGAGATGAGGTCAATTATATTTGATCAGAAACGGCCAGAGGAAGCTACACTCACCAGCAGTGATCATAGAGGATCGGTGGCGGCGTGTGCGGAGGGAAATGATCGGAATGTACATAACATTATTTGGTTGTAACTCGCACACGGCTACTCCGATGACTACACTACCGATGCCAATGGAAAGTTGACGATGGCGGCTTGGTGGCGGGCCAACACATAGAGATGGCTGACTGGTGGTGGAGTGACGACGATGATTGGAAAATGTTTGATTTTAGGAGAGATATAAATTTTTAAAATAAGAGAGAGAGAGAGAGTTGGTTCACGCAATGGAAGTGGAAAAAGTTGTTTTTATGGGAAAATGTGGCGCCATGTGGCAGCCTCTCATTGGGCCACATGGTGCTCAATGGAAAATATCATTCCAATCCTTGAATTTTTAGTCAAACACAGAATTAACCCCGCAGGTCTACGATTCTTTCAAAAGGGTATCCAAAATTTTAAATTTGTATTATTTTAGTCCCTGTTTGACCAGGACTTTTAAGGGAAAAGATAAAAATATCCTTATTTAATTTTTTTTTTTGGGTTATTACAAGATCTCTTAATGAAATGATATTGGAGAATAAGAGTTTAAGTGTTGAAAAATATGTCGTGATGATTTAAAATTGTGTTCTAAAGTCTTGGGATTGCGTGAATTTGGAAGGACCAAATGTTAGAGTTGGTAATCGGCGTCCTGATTTTTGATATATTTATTGTAAATACATTGTACATTTATATTTTATTATAAATAAAATTTAGTAGCTTCATCAATATAATATTTAGTATAATTGTAAAGGTGTAAATAGTGCATAGAATGAGTTGTTGTAATGTAGTTGCAAAAACGTAGCAATGGACACTGAGAAATATCACAACATGATTCATTCTTAAAATCGTTCCCAGTTAAGGTTTACATATCTAGTCGGTTATAAGCCAATTCTTGTAATACTTGGTCGTCCATTTTTGGCAATAACTAATGCTTTCATTAATTGTATGAATGGAATCATGAATTTTTCCTTTGGCAATATGACGTTGGAGCTTAATATTTTTAACATGTGCAAGCAACCATACGATGAGGACAATGAAAATGAGAGCATGGAACTAATTGAACCAATTTTGGAGGAACATATTCAGGGGAGTTGATCTGATCCCATGAAAATTTGTACATCTAATTTTATTGAATCAAGTACGCAATTAGATTCGGATAGTCCTAATTATTTTTACTTGATTCTACACAAGTACCGGAAGACGATGAAGAGAAATAAAATTTTGATGAACTAGGATCACTGGAAGAAGAAAAACATGATGAAGCACCCAAATTAGAAGTAAATACTTTGCTAGAAGGATTGAAATATGCATTTCTTAGAGATGAGTAAAATTACCATGTGGTAATTTTTCTTCCAACACAGGCAATCAAGAAAGTAAGTTGTTAAATATGTTGAGAGAACATAAATTGGCAATTAGATGGACTTTAAAATATATAAAGTACATTAATCCTTTGATATGCACACACATAATATATTTAGAATATAATGTTAGGACATATCGTCAACCTCAAAGAATAATAAACCCTCACATCAAAGAAGTAGTAAAAACAGAAGTCCTTAAACTTTTTGATGTAGGTATTATCAATCCTATCTCCGATAGTAACTGGGTAAGTCCTACACAAGTTGTGTCTAAGAAGTCTAGAATAACTGTCATAAAAATAATAAAGGACTCTTAATTCCAACTCGAATTCCATCTAGTTGGCGTATGTGCATTGACTAGAGAAAGCTAAATGACGCCGCTAGAAAAGATCATTTTCCTTTACCATTTCTTGATCAAATTTTAGAAAATGTAGCAGAACATCCCTACTATTATTTTCTTGATGGTTACTCAGGTTATTATCAAATTACCATTGCTTTAGAAGATCAGGAAGAGACCACATTCACATATCCCTTTGGAACATTTGTATTTAGGAAAATGTCTTTTGGACTTTGTAATGCACCAGCAACATTCATGGTTGAATATTATTTAGAGGTCTTTATGGATGATATAACTATTTTATGGAACTCATTTGATAATTGCTTGAATAATTTGGAATTTTTTTTGAAAAGATGTGAATAAATAAGACTGGTGTTAAACTGGAAAAAATATCATTTCATGACTAATTTATGAATTATTTTGTGTCACGTTGTGTTATCTAAATGTATTGAGGTTGACTAGGCAAAAAAGATGTAATCTCTAAATTACCACCACCAAATAGTCAGAGAAATCTGTTCTTTCTTAGAACATGTAGGATTTTATAGGAGGTTCAGTAAAAATTTTAATACCATATCCAGACCTTTGAGTAACCTCCTATTAAAAAAATACTACATTTGAATGGATAGAAGAATGTCAAAAATCTTGAAAAGATTATCAGTCTTTTAATTTTTGCTCTCATCATGCAATCTCATGATTGGTCTTTACCTTTTGAGCTAACGTGTGATGCCATTGATTATGTAGTTGGCGCAGTATTAGGACAGAGAAAGGAAGTTAAGCCATATGTAATTTATTATGCAAGTACAACTTTAAACAGTGCATAAATAAATTACACTACCACGGAAAAAGAACTTGCTGTAATATTTGTATTGGATAAATTTTGATCATATTTAATTAGTTCCTCAACCATTGAACCATTGTTTATTCTGACCATGCTGCTGTTAGATATTTGATGTCTAAACAGGATGCAAAGCCAAGAGTGGATTTTGTTGCTTCAAGAATTCAATCTCACAATCAAGGACAAGAAAAGAACAGAGAATGTGGTTGCATATCATTTATCACGACTCACAAATGAGTCATCAATTGACACAACTCTGATTAAAGACTTTTTTCCTGATGATTTTTTATTTTCTATAAATACAATGCCTTGGTATGCTAATATTTTTAATTTTCTTGCAATAGGAAAAATACCTCTAGATTGGAGTGATCCGCGGTAAACACACTTTACGCAAGCGCACATATCGCATAAGTAGTATAAAAATATCGATCCCACAAAGACTTATTTCTTACGTTGTTACATGTTGAAGCTACTTATTTACGAGTATCTAATTGGGATTGGAAGTGATTGTTCGTTGGTTGAAGTTGGATTTGACTAAAATAAATAAATAAAAATTCAATAAAATACAAAGGCAATAAGGAAAATACAAAACATCCAGGGTTGTGAATCCGCCCAATATCATTATAATGATGAGTTGATTCTCCTATATATGTGTAATATATCAGTTTGTTAGCCTGGAACATGAATATATGCAAAAGCCTTTTTCGATGGTTAAATGTAAATATTCAAAGTGACTTAATTAACTATATTCCTATGTTAACCAAGAAACCTAAATTCATTAAGGTCAAGTTCCAATTATGGCTACACACGCACGACATATATATGTCTATCCTGGAAGGAAATCCCTAAGGTGAGATCCTGTGTTATTGAATCTACGGCAAAACATAAAATCCCTTTGTCAAGTTCATTCTACGTTTACCATATCAATCTTATTGGTGATCAGACAACAAGAAGCATTAAAATCAAGATTCAATAAACAAGCCAATGTATCACACATTATATGAGAAAATCAATTATGAAACTCGTGAATATTGTGCTTCATCACTTCCCTATATTAAAATAAAATGTTGGGATTGGGGGATCCACTTTTAATATTTAAAACCTAGGAATTTCACTTTTTATAATATATAAATTGGCATGACTACCCAGTTACGCTTTCTCATGAATTAATAATGTCAAAACATATAAAGCCAGCCATATAGGTGGTAATCAATTTTGTCCAGTAAAACCGACCATATAGGCGGTAATCCAAGTTGTTATATAAACCGGCCATATAGGTGGTAACATAGTTTGCCATTAATTAATCCAGATTATTATATCACAATTCATATATTATAATATAAGTGAGATCAACCTCGATTATCATATTAAAGGCTTCACCCTTTCCCCCAGCGGAAATAATTAACTAAACATACAAAAAATAAAAACACACATACTATTATTACTAAAAATAAAAATACATTGCAAAACTACTAAATAAAACGAACAAACAAGATACAATTTTTAATTCTTATTAGGAACTAAAGAGAGTATGAATTGGAAATAAAATGAGGGCTGCTATTTATACCTACAATTCTACCTTCGGCGTCGCGACGCATGAGGCTTGCTGACATATGTACACGGAATTGATGGGCGTCACGACGTGTTGAGTTTTTGGCGTCACGACTCGTGAACAATAGATTTCGCGTGTCGGCATGGTGCACTTTCGGTGCTGAAATGGACAGCGTCGCGATGCCAAGCTTGTGTGCGTCGCGACGCGAGTAGTGAAAATCCAATTTTGCCATTTTACTTTGTTTTTCGTCTTTTTAGCCTCGAGTTGATTCCATTGAGTCCCAATATTTTATTTATCTGCAAAATAAACAAAAGAACACATCAAAATATTCATAAAACTTGAGAAACTTACAAAATATTAAGTTAAAGGGGTGGTTAATATTGATATATTTTCCGCTCATCATGAAGCCATCAAGACAAAAAGAAATTTTTGACCAAAGTTAAAAGATTCTACTGGGATGATCCATATCTTTTCAAGTATTGTCCTGATCAGATTTTCCGACCATACATACCAGACAATGAGATAAGTGGTGTTATTGAGTTGTGTCATTCATAAGCATGTGAGTGTCACTTCTCGTCTAAAAATTCGCTGTAAAAATCTTATAGTGTGGATTTTATTGGCCCACCTTATTTAAAGATACACATGTCTTGTGCAAAACTTGTGAAAATTGTCAAAAGTTAGGATCTATTTCAAAAAGAATTATGATGCCTTTAAATCTCATCATAGTCATTGAAATCTTTAACTGTTGGGGAGTAGATTTCATGGGTCCATTTCCACCGTCATTTGGATTTTTATATATTTTAGTTGCAGTCGATTATGTCTCAAAATGGGTTGAGGCGATTCCTTGTCGAAATAATGATCACAAAAATGTGATTAAATTTTTAAAAGAAAATATTTTATGTCGATTTGGAATCATTTGGGCCATTATAAGTGATTGAGGTAAACACTTTTATAACAAGACTTTTGAGCCCTTAATGAAAAAGTATGGAATTACACATAAAGTTTATACCTCTTATCATACTCAGACAAATGGTCAAGTTAAACTAGAAAATAGGGAAATCAAATAAATTTTGGAAAAAATGGTCAACCCAAATCAAAAAGATTGGTCTCTTTGACTTAATGATGCACTTTGGGCATATCGAAAACTTTCAAAACATCTTTGGGAATGTCTCCATATCGTCTAGTTTATGGAAAACCTTGTCATTTACATGTTGAACTTGAGCATAAGGCATATTGGGCTATTAAAGTATTCAATTCAAACCTTGAAAATGTCAGTCATGAACGTAAACTGAAATTAAATAAACTTGAGCTAAGGAATGATTCATATGAGAATGCGAAAATTCTTAAAGCTAAAACTAAGGCCTTTCATGATAGTCGAATTTCACGAAAAACTTTTGAAATTGGTCAAAAAAATTTACTTTATAATTCTCTTCTTCATTTATTTCGTGGAAAATTGAAATCCAAATGGAATGACCCATTTATTGTGAAGTACGTTTACCCATATGGAGCTACTAGCATTGAGAATCATTGGGATAGTGATATATTTAAAGTGAATGGACAACGTCTTAAACCATTTTTAGAGTGTTAAAATTTTCAAGAATCTATTTTCCTTTCAAACATAATGTACTGTGATTGATGTATTTTCTTTTAGTTTCTTTTGTATTTGTCTTATTTCCATTTTTTCTTGAGTTTTGCAGTATTTTTTTCTTTCTCATTTTCTCTTTTTGTCAAAATCTTGCACCCCAGTTAAACAGCGATAACGACACTCTATGACTCTAAGTCGGTTAGTTCAGTTTCCTAAAATTACCGATACCCTACAATCAAGGCATGAATGAAACTCTCGTAAGACTCTACAATCATTTTCCTTCTCTCCCACAAAATACCTTAATGAAAATTTACAAAGCACGCATCGAAAGAATGAGGCTTCTTATGATCCATGGTATTCCTAGTGATATTCGTTGGGTAATTGAAGCAATGGTTCGCTTGGCAGGTGTGTCATCTGACTCTTTCATTTCTTATATGCGTGGTTTAGGGAAAAGCACATATGCTAAGAAACGAAGAGCTAAATAACTAGGTGTTTGTTATAAATATGCACGCTGGATTGCAACACTCATTGTCGTTCTTTAGGAATGATGTCTGACAATCGCGAAGATAAAATTCAATTCATTAGAGATGGCTTAAGTAAGGAGTCTTTAGATGATATATCATTGACTCTTGAGACGCATCCCAGTGGACATGTTCATCGAGTGATTCACAATTCGCATACATAATTTCAAAACGAAAGACAACAATATAGTCTCGGGAATCTGACTTTAAAAGATATTGTTTGCCAATTTATAAGAAAATTGGATGGGAATCATATCACCGACCTATATAGGGCGTTCAAGTCGTTACTGAACGTTAAACTAGAGGAAAATGTGAGCCACAATCACAACTACCAGAAATTTTTTTTTGTTTTAATTTATTGTTTTGATTTCTTTTAGTTTAAATTACTATTTTGATTTACTTTAATTTACTGTTTTGATTTCCTTTATTTTTGTTGACAATATCTAAACTTTTTGACTTTCACGATCTATTTTATTGTTCATCTAACAATTATCATTATACATGTACTAGTGCTTTTGTTACTCACTCTTTTTCAGGATCCTTTAATATAGCTCGTCATTTCTCTCTTTGACACATCCAGATAAGAGAGAGAAAAAAATGGAGAAAATTTTAAGACGACGAGTCACTAATATTTGTGTATTTTTTGGAACTAGCTCTGGAACTAAACTAGAATTCATTGAAGCTGCAAAAGAATCGGGTAGAGTTATGGCCAAAAAAACATGCATTTAGTATATGACGGTGGCAATCTTGGAGTGATTCACAATATGCATACACAATTTGAAAAAGAAAGACAACAATAAAGTCTCAGGAATCTGACTTTAAAAGACTATGTTTGTCAATTTATAAGAAAATTGGATGGGAAGCCCATAGATGGCGTTCAAGTCGTTACTGGACGTAAAACCAGAGGAAGATGTGAGCTACAATTACAACCACCAGTAAATATTTTTTGTTTCAATTTATTATTTTGATCTCCTTTACTTTAAATTACTGTTTTGATTTACTTTAATTTACTATTTCGATTTTCTTTACTTTTGCCGACAATATATAAATTTTTTGACTTTTACGATCTATTTTACTGTTCATCTGACAATTGTCATTTTACATATACTAATGCTTTTGGTACTCACCCTTTTTTAGGATCCATAAATAAAGTTCACCATTTCTTTCTTCGATAAATCCAGATAAGAAATAGAACAAAAATGGAGAAAAATTCAAGACAACGAGTCACTAATATCTGTATGTTTTGTGGAACTAGCACTGAAACTAAACCAGAATTTGTTGAAGCTGTAAAAGAATTAGGTAGATTTATGGCGAAAAGAAACATGCACTTAATATATGGCTGTGGCAATCTTGGATTGATGAGATGTGTTTTAAGGCCATGCTAGAAGGTGACAGTCATATTTTTTGGATTATTCCAAAACCTTTGGCAGATGAAAACTTCATCGGAAAATCAAATGGAGAAGAATATATTGTCTCAAGTATGTCTGAAAGACTTACTGAAATGATTAATCATGCTGATGCTTTTATTTCTTTATAAGGTGGGTTGGGCACGTTGGAAGAAATATTCACAGTTGCGTCATGGGCGAACTTGAACGTTCACCGAAAACCCATTGGACTACTTAATGTTGATTACTTTTTCGATTTAAGTTTAGTATTTCTTGAGGATGTCAAAAGACTCGGTTCATTTCAAAACCGGTAAAAGATATCGTCTTAACAATAAGAAAAACTGATGAATTAATTGACCAACTCTTAGCTTATGAACCAAAAATCAACCTCATTCTTTCCACGTTGAACTGGTTTGATAACGATCGTGGAAAGAAGCTTAGAGTGGACTTGAATCTTAATTTGTAACTTTTTTCCCCTTTTAAATAGTCGTAGATTCAATTATCAATTCCACACTAACCAAGCGATGTCTTCTAAACTCTATTTTTTCTTAGTCAGATATTGGGGACAATGTCTCAATTTGGTTGGGGGAAGAGATAGTTGATTAAATAGTTTTCATTTTTATGTTTAATTGTTAGTTTTCATTTTTATATTTCATTGTTGTATTTTTCTTTCAAAAAAAAAATATTTTCATTTTTTTTTGTTTTTTTATAATTTTTATAATTTTGTTTTTGCTTTGTTGTTATTTTATGTGTAAAAATAATTAAAAAAAATTGTTAATTTTTTTTTGTGTTTTTATTCAAAAAAATTTACACACAAACCAACAATAAATTTTTTACTAACAATGTGGAATTATTATTCAAAGATGGCAGTATAAGGAGTTTTCACTCCTGAGACACATCTTATTGTTTCGTAATAAGTTATTTTTGTTCATTTCTTTTTAAATCATTTAAATTTGTGAATTCTCCATAATATTGATTAAATTTGATCTTCATATGCTCATTTGACAGATATTATCAACATACACGGTAACATATGATCGTGGATTGTAATTGAAGATTTTGTAATATTCAGTTCTCTAGTTTGTTGGAGGTAGCACCTAAAGGCAGTGGAATTTATGTTTTTATTCAAAAAAATTAACCAAGCTTTTACTAAGTAACCAAACATCTTGCCTCAACAAGCAGTGATTGTTCTCGTAAAATGGTAGAGCTTGAGTTTGTAAAAAAAATGATAATAATAATAATAATCAAGCTTTTACTTTGTAACCGAACATCTTGCCTCGGTAAACAGTGATTATTCGCGTAAAATGGTTGAGCTTGAGTTTGTAAAAAAAAATGTGTTTGAATAAGTTCAATTTCGCAGCCAAAGCTCTTTACAAGGGTTAAAAAGAAAACTTAAGGAAATCAGATACTTCTTCTTTTTAGCATCTGAGATCCGAACAGTTAAATATGTAGGGGTGTTTCAACACCCATTGCCATAAAGCCAACTGGTTTGAGAGTCATTGGCCCAAATCTCGTTACAAGGATTAAAGATGTATTATTATTATAAAAAACTAATTTTTGTATTTATAAATAAACTCTCATTGCCAAAAAAATGAGAACTCTAATATAATTTCAGAACAAAAATATTACTCTCTTTTTAACATGACCTGTGAATATTGTGGCACAATAAATTGATTAATACTTTATTTTATGTGGGTATGGAAGAAGGATAAAAAGTACGAAAGAATTTACTTATTTGATAATTTAGAAAGAAAAAAAAAAATTACCGGCTTGGATAAGAATTTTTTTTTAAAAGTTTTCGCTTAAATTATTAGGGACTACTAATAAGCTGGTTTGGGGGGTGTGTGTGATAAATTTTAAAAAATGTACACTTAATAAAAGAGAAACTAATCATTTTACACTTATAATTTCATTAATCCCCTTAATTTAGCACATTTGTAAAATAATAATTAAATTCATGTCTTATATATTTTTATTATGAATTTTATTTCTTATGTATGTGAAATAATACTTTGGATGCATAACTAGAAAAATGAACATGACATTTGGATTTTGGAGGCCAAAAACTTAAAAAGACATTATAATAGTGTACAATTTCAGAAATTCCAACCTTACATAATTTTCATATTTTGGCCATAACTTTTGAGACAATTCTAGTTCCAGATGAAAAAAGATTCAAATACTATAACTTTGAAAGGTGAAACTTTTATTATGAAAATATAGATTAATCTTATTTATATTATAATATATAAATTATAATCTAATGATTAATATTTAATTTAAATCTGAATTAATTATTGACAAACTTTGTTACCGCCTATATGACTGATTTTATTTATTTGACATAATTAATTTACGAAATAAATTAACTGGGTAATAATGACAATTTATATATTATAAAAAGTAAGATTTCTAAATTTGAAATATTAAAAGTGGATCTTTAACCCCAATATTTTATTTTATTATTACAGTTTAATTTAAAATTTTCAATCATTTCAAACAATTCACTGTTTTTATTTTTACTCGAATTATTATTTCAAATTATTAAATCTTTTCCCCGTGGATTGACCTCGGACTTACCGAGTTATTTTATTATTTCGACATTTTTATACTTGAGAGTAAAGAACCACTTTGTGAGAGTGTCATGACGTATTTAAAAGCTTAGAATATTTTAAATTCATTCCGTTAGCATCCTTGATGTGAGATTATATTATGTATATATATATATGTATTTGGTTTCGTGAATCTAAAAAGACGATATGGTATGTGTGCATGATTGTTAAAATAATAATTTTTTTATTAAGTTCTATTTTAGTGAGCTTGATCACAACCATATTTTACCTAAGTCATATTGAGTTCAGTTACATTGAGCTCAAACACAATCACATTGACCTCTATTATAATTATATTTTACCTGAGCGATATTAAGCTTAGTCACAGTCTCATTTTACCTCACTTACATTGCCTCAGTCACATTAAGCTTAGTTACTATTATATTTTACCTAAGTCATAATGAGATCAGTCACAATAAAATTTTACCTTAATCACATTAATAATTGAAAACTATGATGTGCGTATCTTAGTTACATTTCTTGAAGGGGTTTTATAGCGGAAATCCGGTAACGCAGCGGAATAGTGGAAAATCAAAATTTTCCGATTTCAAAATTTTTTCTCGGATACATGAAATAACTTATTTATTTTATTATCAAATTATGAAATATTACACAACAAATCATATATTTGTGTAATTACCGAATCACCCCTAAATATTGCATTTTTTTCATTTTAATCTGAAACTGTCCTACACATTGAAATTCAAATTGCAACCAAAAATCCCAAAATACTACACCAAGGCCGAGAGCCTCAACAAAGGGGAAAATGTGCATTTTGCACTTTACATGTTCAAAACACATCAAGATGAAATCCAATCAATATAAGATTTTATATGTATCATATACACATCCAAATACACAACATAAATGAAAAGCCCCAAATTTGGAAGTGGTCTCAAACCCTAATTTTTCAATTTCTTCAAATTGGACAAATTAGACCAAATTTGTCAAATCCAATACTTCAATCATGTTTCTTCCATTACAATTAAGCCTCACCACAATGAAACAACTATAAAACAAATCTAGGTCATTTAAGAGTGGGTCAATAACTCTATATTAGCAACAAGTTTCTCAAACTATCAAAAGTATGCTTATTAACATATTAGAAGCATCCTTTGAATTTTATACATGCTCAACACATTTCAAATCTTCCATCCTCCAAAAATACAAAGAATAAAGAATAGAAAAACAAAAGAAACTCATCGCATGAAGCCTAGAACTCAAGGAATATTTTCCTCTCTAATAGCAAGTTGGAAAAACTTACTAAAATCCAAGCTTTTCCTTGTTTTCTTTTTCTTTCTTCAAGCTTCTTTGTTTTATTTTTAATGGAGTATTTGATAAGTGTTTCAAGGTTACGAAACTCTAAAGAAAACAAAACAATATATACCAAAACCCTTATGCCTTGGCCGAATTTGGTAGCTTGCAAAATATCAAGATATTTTCAATTTTTGTTTCATTTAATGCCTTTTTTCAACTTGCATTTTTAATCATCAAACCATTTAATGAATTAAAGTAAGTCAACAAAAGCAACTCAAGTCATTAAAATAAATATCATAACTTTAAAATATTTATATTTTAATTAATTTAATCATTTAACAATTAAATAATTATTTAATTATTTAAATATAAATATATTAAATATAGGTATTATATTTACATTAAATATCAAATACATATATATATTTATGCTATTAGTCAAATATCTCAATTTGACAATTAATTAATGTGTATTTGAATTAATCTATCATTAAAAGCAAATACATAAAAATCAGGAAATGACTATCGGGTCCCTACACATGTATTTTGCGTTTAACCTTTAAACGAATTTATAAATAATCAGTATTATTTATAATTATTGCCCTAGTGCTCTACGAGTATATTTCATTAGTGAGACTCTCTAGATTCACGCATATCCGTCACGAAATCCAATTTCGTGTCCATAATTTATCCACCCATAAATTATGACGATCACAGATAAACTCGCTGAATCATAGAGGTCGAGATCATGGCAAATGTATAATTCCTCCGTTACAGGTATTCGATATATCCTAGAGATATAGATGTAAACGTCAAATCTCTTTAGGGATTATCCCGTCGACGTCTCTATTAGCAATCTCAAAAAGAACATTTAGAACTGGCTTCTAAATTGTACCAAGGGCCCATGGTTTTTATATGATTACTCATCATATGGACTACCTATGCTCTGATACACAGAACTGACGGATCCTATCTCGATACACACAGGACACCCTGAGGATCTATCCACACCCAACGAACAGACGGAGGTCTGATTTAAATAGATCGGTGACGTGACTACCATCTAAGTGTGGAAGATGTCTCATGCGCCCACAATGGTATCTCAAGTCGAAGAATCACAAGTGCTACTCAACCCGATAAGATTCTTATTGACGTTGATGTACCATTCATTAAGAATCTTCAGTGAGTCGTTCAGTGTTTATCCGCTATAAACACTTACATGTCTATACTAGTCTTCAAGACTTATGGTTCATTGAGAAACCATTGGAATCATATATTCCAGTATACGACATGTACCGGTCTCAACGGGTTTACTATACTGACCAAGTAGTGTAATCCTTGACCAGGAACTGTCTGAGAATGACAACGTCATGATACAACTCAATGTCAGTTGCGACGCTTTTGCAACAGCATCATGACTAGTCATTCCAAGGTCATTACGTCTTTACCATATTATTAGATACATTATGTTATAGAAACTGCATATATTATTCATAATAATAACGTTTTACAGAAGTATTCATAAAGAAATACAACCGGGAATTGGCGCTCTGAGCACCAACCCCAATATTTCTTACCATCAATTTCTTATAAAATTGATCATTATATCCAAGATAACTTGGAAAATATCGTGCTTGGAATCAGAACCGGTTCTAAGCTTTGGGTGACCCTCGACAAGCTCCTAAAATGGAGTCATAAATTAGGTGAAAGTTATTATTAATAACTGTTGATGGAGATTTCTGCGGCTAAGGGTTCTGAACAGTTCGGTAAGGGTAAAGAGGAAAGTTCCACTCCCCTCAGAGGACATAGCATGATTCAGTTCTTCAAGACCGGCAACAAGTGAGACGAGACCGACCACAATAACCCGGTAGCTCGGTTCATTTCTACTTAATCCCAGGATCGATAGCCCGAATATTGTGAATCAGGTCGGAAATGACAGGGGCGGATCAGTTCGTTATCTGACCGACCTCTCGAAGACCGACGCGTGATTGGGACAGCTAGACTTTCCCTCCAAAAGCTCTCACATTCGAAGTTCAACAGGCTGTCATCATTAATGAAAAGCGTCAGACAATGTACCTTTACGACCTGATATGACAACGATTCGTATGGTAGGTTTCACTTTCGACGATGGTAGAATGGGGAAGAGAACCTGTCAAATCACCGAAAATCTGCAAATCTGCAGATCTGCGAGGCTGATGTCACAAAGATACGGGAATAATCTCATGTACTGAGTAGCATATAAGGGAAGTTTGATCACATTTGTAGGGGTTACAGAAATTTCTCTCATTTGAGAACTGCTTGTAAGAAATAACACAACCTGCTCGATTTCATTAGACCTTCACTAAAACAGTCGGCCGAGTTCGGTTTAGTAATAGAAGAACCCCCTACCCCTCTTTGTGACCGTGGACGTAGGTTGGACAAGCTCCACTGAACCACGTTAAATCTTTTTTTTTTTTTCGATTTCTTGTGTGTTTCTTGTTTTTCGCTAAGTTTGCTTTTGGTCTCCCCATAACCAAACAAATTAAAGGTTGAAGGAGGATTATCCCGTGAGCACTATCCCGATATTGCCCTAAGATGAAAATCAGTCAACAACAGTTGGCGCCGTCTATGGGGAGCGAACAAAAAACATCTTGCGTAGTAAGACTATGGCGGAAGATGGGAACCATAGGTCATCGGAGGGTTCAACAACGAAGTGGATGAGAAAAATGTGGGAAAGCATGAGAAAGGATATGGAAGAGAGCCAGACACTCATGAAGGCCATGCTGGAGAATCTGGAAAGGCTGGAAAAAGAAAATGATGAGAGGTTGGAGGCTGGTCCAAGTCGGAGGAGGAATGAAATAGTGGAAGGGAAAAAGTGGTAGACTTGAACGGTGACAACGAATCCGGGAGGAGGGAGCCACATAGGGTGAGGTCAGTGGTGATAGCGAGATCCCCGCCAATGAAAAAAACGTTGGGGGAAGAAGAAGAGAGACAGACACTGGAGTCATCAAGTAATAGCCCACGCTCCAAGAAATGAGAATATAGGAGATATGAAATAGGGGAGTGAGAAGTGACCAGCCATGGTGCTCGTCGTGATCGGGGCAATAGACGTGAAGATGTTCAGGGGAAGCAATGTGATGATACTGATAACCATATGAAAGCCTGGTTTAGAAATGAAATGAAAAAGTGGGAGGAAAATCTAAATATGGATAAATGGGATGGTCATGATGAAGAGATGGCCTCTCCCTTTATAGAAGAAATATTGTTGGAAGAATTTCCTAGATGGTTCACAATGTCGTCTATAAATGTATTCAGGGGTCACACCGATCCTAAGTCCCACATTGAGAATTTTATCCTGCTAATGGAAATACATGGAATGGTGGGAGAATCCATCTGCAAGGTGTTCCCTTTGACCCTAGGTGGACCCGTAATTTTGTGGCTCATAAGTTTGACTCCGGGGAGCATCAGTAGTTTCTCACAGCTCAGGAAATCGTTCATTCGACATTTCAAAGGAGCGTGTGTTCCGAAAAAGACAATAGGAGAGTTGAGGTTGATGAAGCAGAGGGATGATGAGCCCTTGAAGAATTTTATTGAACGGTACCACAATTTGGTGCTCGAGGTCGGGGCCTATGAGTCAATGGAGGCTCTGAAAAGTCTTAAAGGGGCCCTAAAGGTGGGAAGATTGTGGACTCACTTGAGGGTCCAGGACGTACCAGACTACGCCATAGCTCTGGAGTTGGCGAGAAAGTTCATTTTGATGGAGGAAGAGGAGAATGCCACCCGGAAGGGAGGGGTTCAGAAGGAAATAGTGCAGAAGCCGGAGATTCCGCGGAGGCCGGATAGAGAGTTGAGAAATCCTTCTCCCAGACAGAGGGAGTTCAGGCCAGTGCCTTCTAGCAATGTGCCACAAGAGAGGAGAACTCAGGTGCAAGTAAACCATGTGGCTGGAGGAGTTTGGTACACACCCTTGAACCAACCAATGGCTCAGATCCTGAAAGAAATTCAAGGTAAGGACCTCTTAATAGAGCCCGATCTGAGAAAGTATCCGAGGGAGAAGAAGAATACAAAATATTATTGTGCGCACCATAATATGAGTGGGCATTCAGCAGAAGGTTGTAAGGATCTGTGAGAGCATATGGAAAACCTTGCGCATAACGGTTATCTAAATGAGTACATTGACTAGGGGGCCATGGCGGCCCGGCAGCGGAAAGGGCATAGACAAACATACACCATCGTCGGAGGCAGGACGCTGGCCGAAGACTCGAACCGATCAAGAAAAAATTACTGCAAGGTCCGAGGATCGAAGATAATGTCAATGGGGCAGACCCAGGGCTTGCAAAGTGATCGGTCAGTCCCTATAATATTTACTGATAAAGACGCACATGGGGTTAGTTTTCCGTACGACGACGCATTGATAATTAAAGCAGTGATAGGGGAGCAGAGGTAGACATGATTTTGGTGGATCCAGGGAGTGCGGTCGACATAATCTCCAAGGAAGCCTTGGATGTATTGGGGATAAAGTATGCGACAGTGACCCAGGACGGAACGCCCTTATACGGGTTTGGAGGAGCAACAGTCGTCCCACTGGGAATAATACAGTTGGCCATGACGGTCAGAACTTCCCCACGCATCCGGACGATCATGATAGACTTCACAGTGGTGGATTACATGAGCAGTTATCAGGTCATTGTGGGCCGGCCCTTCATGATGAAGACGAAGGCCGCCATGTCATGTTATTACTTAAAACTGAAATTTCCCACCCGGGCCGGGATCGGGATTGTATGCGGAAGTCAGAAGGTGGCCCGGAGTTGCTTTGCTACTGTTTCGAAAGAAACTCTTTGTGTTGAGAAGGATAGGCGGAAGAAGAGAAGAAGGGAGGAAGAGGAGGAGGATGAGGAATCAGACGAATGTCCAGATGTGCGGTTCAAGAAGTTTGCCCGTTTGGGGGCAGCCGAAGAGCTGGAGTCGGTGGAACTCTTTGGTCTAGGGAAAATCATCAAGGTAGGAGCGGGTTTGGAAGAAAACCTGAAGAATGATCTCCTAAAGCTTTTGAAGCGGTATGCAGATATCTTTGCTTGGGGGCATAGCGACATGCCCGGGATAGACCCTAAGTTCATCAGCCATCACTTGGCGGTGGATCCGAGTCACAAGCCAGTCAAGCAAAAAAGAAGAATATTCAACCAAGAGCTTTGTGAGGCGATAACGGTCGAGGTAGAGGGATTGCTAAAAGTAGGTTTCATTCGAGAGGTAAAGTACCCAGAGTGGGTCTCCAACGTGGTTCTGGTGAAGAAGCCTAGCGGAAAATGGAGGATGTGTGTGGACTTCGCCGACCTCAATAAGGCCTGCCCGAAAAATAGTTTCCCACTCCCGAAAGTAGATCAGCTAGTGAATTCAACTGCCTTTCACGGACTGCTTAGTTTCATGGACGCATTTTCGGGTTACAACCAGGTAAAAATGTATCCCGGGGACGAGGAGAAGACCGCATTCATCACGGATCGGAGGCTGTATTGTTATAAGGCGATGCCTTTCGGTTTGAAGAATGTAGGGGAAATATTTCAGAGGTTGGTGAACAAGGTCTTTAAGCCCCTCATCGGAAAAACCATGCAAGTGTATGTGGATGACATGATAACAATGTCTATGAAACCAGTGTTGGGGTTTTGGGCGATAGGGCGCAGTGGAAGCGCGGGTTCGGGCGAAATCATATTTAAAACTTTTTCAAAATACCGAATAAATTATTCAATATCTAATATGAATAATTTATTCATATTTCACCTAAACCTATTTATTCAATATCAAATATTGACATAAACAAGTTGAAAACTCGCAAAACTTTTACAAAAATCGTTTTTCCGCAAAATTACCTAAAACGCATTTTTGACCGAACCGACTATCCGACACTTATGGAAACTGCCCAGGTCAGCTCCAATAGTATCGGGGTAGTTCATGGGCTGCCCAAACAGTGACGGAATCACTGTTTTCACAGACGTCACCCGGTTGGCTCAAAATCCACCCGGTAACGCCGTTTTTGGCCGTTTTCGGTTATTTCAAGTCGGAAACACTTTCCGGCAATTGTGCCAACACCCAAATTACATCCAAAATATTCTAAAGATAAAAATTTCATCACCAAATCAGAATAGCTTCCAGGTCTGATCTGGATGCAAAACAGTCCACTTTTTCATGCTTAAAGCCAATTTTAACACAAGATTAATCAAATTAATCATACACCAGTTGAGTCCCACCACACATGAACAACCCAAGAATAATTCTAGGCTATTTAGAGTGGATTAATAATTCTAGAATGACAACTATATTTTCCAACAACAACTTGAACAAATTGGAAACAAATTACACTAATTAGTTCTTTAATCTACTTCACACATGCCTCAACCACTTCCATTCATCCATCAACAACCAAAAGCCCCATTTAAACAAGAGAAGAAAACCCTTGAACTATTCTAAGAAATCAAGAACAAGAAACTAATTTTCAATGCTCAAGGATATGGAAGATTACCTTAAAGATCCAAGTTTCCTTAAGCCTATCTTGATTTTTCTTCACTTTATTTGCTTGAATCATCAAGTGAAAATGAAGAAACCCATTTTCTTCTTGCTTATTTGAGACTCTCGGCAATGTGTTTAAATGGACAAGAGAGAGAAAAACAAAATTCTAATTTCCTTGTTGTGTTGACCGAATATATAGGAAAAGTGGGGCATATTTTGTCTTTTTATTTTTTAATGAAATTAAAAAAATTTCACTTTACATTATCCAATTAAATTAAGACATAATAAAGTGAAATTAAAAGCCATGTCATGTGTTCCTATCATAATCCACCATTTGTTATAACAATTATAATAAATGGATAAGGTTGGAAAAATTGATTATTTAATTATTTAACTATTAAATAATTAAACAATTAATTTCCACAAATATATGTATTTTATTTACATTAAATAATAAATACATATATTTATAGCATGTGTCAAAATCTCATTTGACAAATAATTAATGTGTATCTAATCAAATTATGTATGAAATACAAATACACAATAATTATTAACAGAAAAAAAAACCCTAATTGCATTTGTTGTCGTTTAACGATTAAACGATCCGAATTAACTCATTTAATCCGATGAAGTATTATGAATAATCTGTATTATTCATATCGAGTTGCCCAAGTGCTCAACGAGTACACTTCATATTGTGGGACTCTCTAAGTTTAGGTCTATCCGTCACGAAATCCAATTTCGTGTCCATAGTCCACCCACTCATGGATTATGACGACCACAGATAATCTCGCTAAACTATACAAGTCGAGGTCATAGCATACGTATAATCCCTCCATCACAGGCCATCCGTATTATACATTGGATATAGATTATAACGTCAAATTCGTTCGGTATAATACTGTCGACCTTTAATTTACGATCTCTAAATAACACTCGGAACTGGTTTCCGACGTTATACAACGGCCATGGATTTACTAGATCGTAAACACGTGAGGATGCATATGCCATGTACACAAGACTGACAGATCCTATTTTGATACGCACAAGATATCATGAGCATCAGTCCACACCCAACGAACATGCGGAAGTCTGATCATGGCTAGATCGTTGACGTGACTGCCATCAAAGTGTGGAGGATAGCTCATATATCCACGGTGGTATCTCAAGTCGAAGGACCACTATGCTTGCTCAACTCGAGAAGGTTCCTATTGACGTTGGTGTACCATCTATTAGGAAACCTTCAGTGAGTCGTTCAGTGTCTTATCAAATAAACATCTACATGTCTTACGAGTCTCCCGAGACTCATGTTTCACTAGGATAAACCATCGGACCAAGTCACGATATACGACATGTACTGGTCTCAGCAGATTTTACTAACCGACCCGTATTAGTAAATCTTGACCATGAACTTTATTTAAGGATATACAACTAATAGTGCGCTTCCCAATGTCAATTACAAACTACGTTATAACTGCGCACTATACTGTAAATCCTAGGGTCTTTGTCTAATATACACGTATCAGTGAACCATATTAAGTTTTGATATAATCGTAATCAGATTAGATCGAATAAGTGTATAAAAGACAAAGGTGCTACCAGTAAAATTAGTAATATTATGAAAAAATAAATCGCTCGTATTAATGAATCGGACATAAATACGATCCAGATTGGCACTCGGAGCACCAACCCTAACAATTTCTCCTACTTGCTCTAGTGCCAATCCATGGTATCATATATACATCTCAATGCGTATCACATACTCATGGCCCTCAAGAGCTCACCAGAACTCAAGAGGTAGGCACCAACAAGTAAGCTTGCTTTAACAAATTGAGTCTGTCAAACAAACCCAACCGTTTTCCTAAGCCAGCATCATTCATATTTTGTAGAATCCAAATTCCACATCAATATGACTCAGATGCTATATCAGTATTGTGCTATAGCTACTGAGTTGTCTATGTATTTAGAAAGCAAATCCAAATACTTTGAGACAACCGCAAGCACCACACTAATATGAAAACTTCTAATCTATCAGGTCACTTTGCAAATTCGTAAGTCAATACTTCATAAGTTGCAACTGATTCCACTAGTTTAGTAGAATCAACAGTGACACTCCCACTGCATCTTTTCTGACTTTATATGACATAGACCATATAATGTCATAATTAGAATCAAAACTAATCTGACCTTATGGTTGCTGACTAAATTCTCCATGAATGAGAAACTCGTTCTTAATATCTCCAATATCACAAAGAACTTGTTTCTAGAACCATCATATGGTCTGCAGCATATCAAAATAACTCGTAACAATTACGATTAAATTAATATCTTTAATCGCACATAATATAGTGTTCATTACGCCATCATCATATGATGCATAAGATTAACTAGACATTCCAATCAATCTTTCTTTCGACAAAGGTATCATCCTTTAGGAAAGATGAATACTATATACATAAAAGACATGTTAACTGTCAAACAGTTATACTAGCTGTCATACAGATAGTCTTACTGTGTCCTTTTTTAGATCGTATCTAATATGCGACTAATGGGAATAAATCACAAGTCTCTCAGTTTTATATCTAATATAAAACTTTATATATCAAATATAACATAGACTACTCTCACTGTTACCATAGAGAAATAAGACTTAGGATAGATAA